>WEDG01003155.1:0-38913 GCA_017591395.1 Schistocephalus solidus
AACATACTATCGCCCCTTCCTAACATCGGTTTGGACCATTAACGTCTCGAAACCATTGCTTACCTCAGGACTTGTGCCGTAGCCATTCGGCGTTTTCGTCAATCTAACAGTCAGCACCAGATGCGGTCCGGAGTCGGCGTTCTTGGGCAGGATTGCAAGGCGATATATTTGTCGCCTGGCATGAATCATAATTTGTCTTGCTCTTGAGGCGAAACCTGTTGGAAGGAATCGCGCATTCTGACTTAAACAAACACGGCCGAACTACGTCGTTTGACGACTTTAAGCCAATAAATACACTGCCAGCAGCCTCGAAGATCTTTAGGAGACCTTGATTAAAGACAGCTGATGCGCTAACTTCCAGACCGCGAATCAAATCCTACCTCGGTCGACTCGGCGTGGTCTTGCAAAAAGAGGTCTCTTTGAGCGTGCCCGCTTTAGCTCTCTCTTTGGATCTGTGCGCTGCTAAAGACAGCGGCCTTTTGCAGCTACAGCTTCGGCTGCTTGGATTTCGCGAAGGCTTTTGATCAGTATTAACGATGATCATCCTCACCGCTTCGAAACTTGGCCTTCGCTGTAGCAGGTACCGTTTCCTGGGAACTTTAATATTTTCCCATTTGAATGCTCGCACTACCAACGGGTTGCACTTCCTTGATGTTACCTCGCGTAGCCCCACGCACGTCGAGGAGGGAGGTGTCAGAGTACGGCTACTCCAGCCGCCGTATGATTTTGCGCTTTTGAACTCCATGGTTGCTTGATTGTTTTCGAGCATGGCAGGCCCTTTATGTATGCTGATGATTTAAAAATATGCTTATCGATATAAACCGGCCGATCACCAAACCGTGCTTGAGCTCTTAGGATCTTCTGTACCAACTCAAAGTCATCAGTGGTGCTCTTAACGTCTGTCTCAAGCTCGTCGGCAAAAGGCTCCGTTATGGTCTGGCGCATTTAAAGATCATATTTAAAGTGTTTATTAAGGGAAGAGATGGGCAGCGCCTTTGAACTCCCCTCTTGGTTACCCGAGTATGGCTAAAAAGCCCTTGGTACATCAAAGGAAAATGTAAAAAGTTGGTTTACATAATGGTGTTGCGGAAAAATAAAGCGGCTGTTGTCTATCAAAAGAGGGCAAGTAAACATAAATGTGTACTTGCATATGCCGAGTAGCATGAGTACATGCTATTATTGGTGACGAGATTCTCGTGAGTGAGGCATATGCGACGAGTTTGAGCTAATAAAAAATGCTATAAAAATGGTACTGTAATATAGAAAGTAGTATTGTCATATAAGAGTGTTATTCAACTGGGACGTGACTAAGAATATCTGGGGATATTATAGTGGGCACTGCTATACTGGTCCAGGTTTTTTTCTTAAAAAGCTCAACGGAAGTAGCCATAACAACATCCAGAGGCAGAACATTCCAAGCGTCGACCGCTCTCTTGGAGAAGAAGAACTTTCGTGTATCCAGTCAGGCCCCAGTTACACGTAGTTTGAGTGGATGGCCTCTCAAGTTCGTGGTTGTTGCTAACTGGAAGAAGTCTCCGGGTGCGAGGCAGCAGCCCTGACCGCACATGATACGGAATGTTTGTATCAGGTCACCTCGTAGCTGCCTGTAACTCAAGGGAAAGAGATTAAGGTTAGCTAATCGGGTTTCATAGGGTAATGAGCCCTGTCCAGTCACAAGTTTGGTTGCACGTCTTTGAACCTTTTCGAGGATATTGAGGTCTTTCGCGTTCCAGGGTCTCCAAGCTTGGATAGCGAACTCCAATTGCGGCCGCACAAAAGTTCGAAAGACTTTGGCAAAGCAGTCTTCATCAAAGGCACAGAAAGCCCGCTTGACAAGGTACAGGGCTGACATCGCAGACTTGGCTACCTTTGAACAATGCAGCGAGGGTTTGAGGGAGCGCGAGATCCACACTCCCAAGTCCTTCTGCGCGTCAACTTCTTGCAATGGTATACCATTCAGGTAGTAATCCATGAGGTTCGGAGTGCTAGTTCTACCGACTCGTAGAATAGTGCATTTTTTCTCATTGAACGGCAAAAGCCAGTCCTTTGACCATTGTTGAAGTCGGTTTAGGTTTTCCTGCAAATGCTTTACGTCAGCTGCAGTTCTGATGACCCTCCATAGCTTAATGTCATCCGCAAACATGGCGACATCACAATCCATTGATGCAGTCGTTGACGTACAAAATGAACAGAATAGGGCCAAGAACGGAGCCCTGGGGAACTCCACTTTCAACCGCAACCTCCGCCGACTGCTGGTTACCGACATGGACGGTTTGAGAGCGGCCAAATAAGAAGCTTTTGATCCATCTGAGGAGATTACCCGTAATGCCTGTTCGGTTGAGTTTGTGTAGGAGTCGCTGGTGAGGGACACTATCAAATGCCTTCTTAAAGTCTATGTAGACTACGTGCAGCGCGCTTCCTTCATCAATTGCTCGCGTCCAATGTTCCAAACAATAGAGCAAGTTCGTTACGCAAGACCTGCCACTTCGAAATCCATACTGCTCATCAGATAATAATTTATGCTGCTCTAAGAAGCGCATTAGCTCTCGCTTTATTATTTTTTCCATGAGTTTGCAGCAGATTGAGGTGAGGCTAATTGGCCGGTAATTATTTGCGGAGACCTTGCTTCCACCTTTATATAATGGTGTGATTCGTGCAGATTTCCAATCAGCAGGTAACGTGCCGGCTTCGAACGAGGTTTGGAAAATCATTGACAACGGTTTGGCCAGTTCCGCAGCGAGTTCCTTTAGTAACTTAGGCGGTATATCATCTGGGCCCGGTGATTTAGACTCATTCAGAGCCAACAGCTCTTTATAAACATTTGCTTCGTCGAAAGATACAGCCTCTATTGTTGGACCCTCATCTAAGTCGTAGTCGGGAGGTTCATCGCGATGCGGAGTACACGAGGGCTACATTAAACTCGGGTCCGTGTAGCTATAGCCTATTTGGGTTTTCCTGTCAAATTTATAATTTGACTAACACTTCAACTGTCAAAAGTGAAGCAATAGATCTTTTACGGTTCCGTTTGCTGATGATAGGGCATTGCGCATGCCGGCATCAGGAGTTTGGCGGAAGCGATATCTCGGATTGCTGTATATTTATGCATTCACATGTGACGATGGGTATTTTCTACTCGTCCAATAAGTTACTGCAATCTTTATATGTTTAACTAGCGCATTTTATTGAAATCTAATATCAAGATATTGCTCCATTGTGTAGCAATTATGACTGCGGTCATCGATTTGACCCTAACGTGCGCACACGGATAGGCATTTCTGGAATCCATACATAATTTTGGTCTTCTAGGTTACTGTTCTCAACAGTAAACCCACTTAAGCTGTGTCTCGGTGAGACATTGACAATGATTTTAGAAAGTAACCTTCACTTATCACTGTATAAAACTCCATTCTGTTGTCAAACAACACGGTTTCCTCATGGTGTCCGGCCTGTTTTAAGCAGTAAATCCTGACTGTACAGGACGCCAAGGGGGCTGTTGTCACTTTTATCGATTGTCTGAGACATTAAATACCTAGCAGTACAATATAGTCCCGCCGACCAGCGCTCACACATGGCTCCAGGAAACCGTAGTGGGTGCCACTGTCCCACCTAGGTGACTGCATCTACTGGCAGACGAAAACCAGCCCATGTAGATCTCGAATGTCAACACCCTGGATAAGATTGTGTTTACTTTGTCCGGGTCGGTCAGTAACATGCAGCCAGTCATGTTTCAGCACATAAGGATAGAGAATTTTTACCGGGTTTAATGGTGAGTCCAAAATCACTCCTCATTCCTCTTGATTCAGCTTTTCCACTGGGGCACACTGAGTCACTCTACTACGATCTAATAATGACAGTTAGACCGTCATAGTCAGACGATGCTCACCAACTGCTCCCCAGCATGTTGGTGCAGGGACGATTAATTGTGCGTTTATTAGTTTTAAGTGGTAGTAGACTTGCGCTGCGACTACCGCACTATCTCTTACCTCACCCACCTGTTCCCGGTGTCAAGAAGACAGGCGGCGGGGTCGGGAGCAGATGGTTGACCTGGCCACAGACGCTCCTGACTGGGCCACCACACCTGAATAACATCACATGGATTGCGAGTAGCAAAAGGGGCTGGTGCGGTGTGAACCTGCACATACGCGTGCCACCACGCCATCTCTCCCCCATGTTTGGCATTTGTTATAGGAGCTCAACCCGGATAACGCTTGCCGTGCCTTGTTGTGGCCCCGGTGTTGGTCCAGGGCATTTGCTAAGTAGCCCATTTCAGGGGAACACGATCTGATACACGCAATTTACGACTGCTTCAAGGTCAGTGCTGGCTGTACTCGTTCGTAACAGATTGAGGATTCGGAATGCAGATACTTCAGTGTAGCTATGCTCCAGTAACCTAACCAGCTGAACAACTAAGAGCTCAGAAGTTTAGGCAATTACTGGCCTATTATGGAACTAGTCTTCTGGGTAATGGACAATATTGTCGCAAGGTAGAGCGTCCATTTGGTTGGCAGTGGTCGATTGATGGACGAAATTGAATTGACTCGGAGGTTGATGACCTTGTTGAGCACGCTTCTTCATCGTGATTATCTAAGCCAACGAAGAAAAAGTGAGATTGGAGTGACTGTTTTCGGATCATCAGTCAGTCACGTGCCTGCCAGTGGTCATACAGAAAGTAGTTTCAAAAAAGCCAAGGAAAACTGGAATGACCATTTCTGGCTATGGTTGATGAGCACTCACTGATCGATAAAGGAATTCACTCGTCCCGTTCTGCCTTACGGTGTAATTATTGTCGTTATTCATGCCAGTGTTTGGTATGCATTACTAGATGTGCGATGATTATCGGATATCAGCTCCAGTCCTGGGGCAGTGTAACTAGTCAACTGGCACGCTGATCATTCAGTGTTTGAGAGGAGTCTTCAGGTTGACTCCAAGTCTTCGCTGTCTGTGAACGCCCCTAGCAGCGTTGTCGCATGAGAACCGCCTGGATTGATGGTTATCCATTCACCCGAGGCTGACGCCCTATCCCAGTCGCATCTGTTTCAATCTAATTCAGATGCTAACTCACCTTCCGTATTCAGGACAGTGCGGCCCTGCTTGAAATAATGTATATTCCTATTCAAAATCGAGCAATGGTGTTGGTAGATGCCAGCCTCAAAGTGCACACGCTCGCCGACGGAGAAAACGCGTTTTTCGTTCGAACACGACAAGGTAAGATGCTTATTCAGCCTCTGTCCGTCCGAGAGGCGCAACAATACACGGTAACGAATCGCTGGCAAGTTTATCGGCTAATTGCGCGACGTGATAGGCAGGGCATCTCAAGCTCAGTGGCTTATCGCATGTTGTCAAAGCACGAATTTGTAGAATGAAGTCTCAGTACCAAATGGGGAAGGGACCATCGAAAACGCGGGAGGGCGACGCCCAATTTTAACTCAAAAGTCATCGCAATATCGAGCTCTATAGTTAGAAGTCAGGGAAAATGAGATCAATGTTGTAGCTACAACTTCAATGATCTCCATATTCCATACAGGTTACTTAAACAGCTGCAGGTACCCACAAAAACCTGCAATAGTTTAAATACAGCGACAGAAATTTGAGGGTGGGAGAGGGGGACAACGGTATCATCAAGCGGCTTACCAGGAAATTACCACAAAGTTTGGTAACGATTTTTTTGACAATCCTAACTGGACAATCGCCCAGGCGATGGTCGGTAGTCACGAGTCTGTGTGGACAGGCAGGACAACTATCTTTGTGAAAACCAGCCCAAACAACTGTGTACGAAATTGCCACAAAGTTTGGTAACGAGTTTTTTGACAATCCCAACTGGACAATCGCCCACGCGATGGTCGGTAGCCACGAGTCTGTGTGGACAGGCAAGACAACTATCTTTGTGAAAACGAGCCCAAACAACTGTGTACTGCTTTGTGGTTTCAACACTTGTGCCGGCCCTCATCAGTGAAACACAAGTTCAACTCTTTGCTCTTCCACGAAGGGAGTTTAGCCGGATTCCGATAATAAAATCGCCGACTTCCTTTCCCGGCGACCTACATTCAACGGAATATCCGACTCGGTTATAATAAGAAGTGTCTCCTCAACAATCTCCGACGTCAGGTTACTTCTTCCGGAAATCTTTTTTTTTATACCTTTAACTGCTCCTGTGACAGTTCTTTTTGACCAGCTGCAGATGGGTCTGCTTGAACAACCCACGGTTTGTTTATACTACTAATCGAGGTGTCACGAACGAGGCACGATGCTTTTGCCCTTACGTAAAACAAACCCTTTCGCGTTTTCACTGGGTAATTAGCACCAAGAAAAAGGGTAAGTTCTGGAGAAACAAAATGTAATCATTCCAGAAAAGCATCAGTCAGAGTTTGCACATGTTCCATGATTCTGCGCGAACAAATAACAAGTCGATTGGAGTAATGTGTTAACTGCCGACATAAAACATAATCTGATATCCGGTATAAAAATTGAGCTCAAGTGGTTTGCCTCTGGTCACTCGCGGGCTTTAGGTAGATAACTGACAAGTTGGTTGGAGTAGCACGTTAACCGCCGTGCGAGTTTGGATACTGCACGTAAGCAACACCTCCGTCGGTTGTTGACGCGTTGGAATCGTCAGTAATCAAGACAGTAAATTGATGAGCAATTTTCCTTGTTAGTGAGAGCGAGTGACGTAAAACACTTAACCCTCGGAAGAACACAGAATAAAAGATGCTTCAAGATCGACAACTAAATCACCCAAGCAGTCAATATTGTGACATCAAGACCACGAGCTAGTCGCCTGGAGGTCACTTTGCGTCCTCATATGCGCGCCGAATACTTGAATCACCACTTATTCCGTCTTCTTCCGAGGATTAATTTTTACATCACTCGCTCTCACTAACAATGAAAATTGCTCATCAACTTACTGTCTTGAGAACTGACGACTCCAACGCGTCAACAACCGACGGGGTGTTGCTTACGTGCAGTATCCAAACTCGCACGGCGGTTAACGTGCTAATCCAACCAACTTGTCAGTTATCTACCTAAAGCCTGCGAGTGACCACAGGCAAACCACTTGAGCTCAATTTTTATACCGGATATCAGATTATATTGTAAATCGCAGAGTTTTGTTCTCTACGAACCGCAGTTAACACATTACTCCAATAGACTTATTATCTGTCCACGCAGAATCCTGGAACATGGGCAAATGCAGACTGTTATTAGCGTGATGGACGGCCTAGTGAGGGCGTCACCTCTCCAGGGAAGTGAAGGGGTCGCCGACGACGGCGCAAGTTCTTAGCCCAGCGCTCCTGCTCTCCGGCCGATGCCTCTCCTGCCACACGAGGAGCAACATTATCATCAGCGGGCAACGCTTGCTCGGTGTTCGGCTGGGAGGATAGAGTCAGGTTCCAAAAACCATTGGGTGTCGACGGAGTCACGTCTTTCAAGTGATTGTGTCCATGGCCAGTGCGGCTGATACGTTTTCGGATCTCCGCCTCCGAGTAGCCTACTGCGCGATAGTACTGGGATAGAGAAGGCAGATAGGGCAGTGAGGATAAAATTTGTTAAGTAGCCACAGAGGCTATCAAAACGACCTAAGGAGAGCCCATGGACCGAGCTCAAATATACTAGAATGTGCTGTCTTATTTACGACAAACTATGTAGACAGCCATGCATAAATCTGAACGAGCTTTAATGAAAAATCATGAATGCCTCAGCACGCAATCCACGACATGAAACTACGGCGCGCTTGAACACAGCTTTTCATGAGATCCACTCTAGGCATGGTCGCAGTAACAGCCAAAACTTCTACCGATAACACACAGATTGCGACTGTCAAGTTGTCCTTAAGCAACAACTCAACGAACGAGGAACTAAGAGCGTGCAAGGAAGGAATTTAAGTGCAGTGTATTCATAATAGAGGAAGAAGTCAGACATGAGAGGACCTCGTTTTTAAGCAGGGTGAATCACTCAAGGTTGACCATTGTCCGCGTAACCGATTCTCATTTGGTATCCTTCGAAAGGGGGAGACACAAAGTTAGTCGTCCTCGCATGCCGCCTTACCCCAACCTCTACTCACAGGCAGAGCTGAACTAATGAGTTCAAATGAGATCCATATCGATAGCAACTGTGGCTTCGGGTCCAACAAACACTGTCCTGAAACCTTCGAGGTAATTTATAACCAACTTGTGGAAGCGGAGGTCCACCACCTCTGGGAAGACCACAATGACGCCGAGAATTCGATGAGGGATAAAAGAGGCCAGACGAGTATGAAGACAAAACGTGCAGGGGTCAGAGATGGTTATAGAGATTAATCAACCAAAATTACGACAGAAGCAAAGGAAAACAACATTAGAACTCACATCGAAACACCGCATGCAGGTATGAGTTTGTGGAGCAGACGACCCTGTCGTCACAGGAGATGGAGGAGGGGGCTTGAGTACATTCACGGGAGTCGACGATGTTTCACGGTCCGACGTTGTCAAGTGACTAAGGGAACTAAAACAGACGAGAAGAGAAGGGAGAAGGTAAATTCTCATTGATTTCATTCAAAATACTTTGGAAAATGTTCATTCAGTAGTGCAAACTATAACAGCACATATATCCTTTACTCAAAGGCTCATATACCTTAGAAGTATACCTCAAACCGCCTGCCCTGAAAGCAAACCCCAAATAAAGATTGTTTAACGCAATAAACAGCAAAGAAACACGTTGCTTTTCATTGTAAAATAATTACCCCTGGATACAAAAAGAGAAAGGCATTCCTGGACGCTCGTTCATGATTTGCGAATCGCATGTGCAAGCATATTAAGTAGTGATGCCTGAGCGTATAACTGCTGGTTGCGGAATGGATTTTTTCAGGCGAAAAAATGAAGAAGAAAGTAAATCCGAATACGCAGTGAAGTTTACTGAAACTTTAGCGACATTGTTTTAATGTAGCCGGCCGCTTTGTAGAAGTCAACAGCGTATGAAATGTGTACTTCAGCTCCTCTGTTGCATGTGTGATCCGAGCATGAGGCTATCGCTGTGGCTTGAAGGTTGCCAACTGACGGGATAACTCAAACCTCGCAGTCAGTTCAGTGTGTTTGTGTGGAGTTACCGACTGGTCGACTGAGTCAGACTGTAATGGTTTCTTCCTAGAGTGACCTCTATGGCACTCCCGCTGCGTGGGATCCGAGACAGGCGAAGCAGCACGCTTCGGGGCGGCTCTGGCCACGCCAAATCCCTGCGCCCACTTCCACCTCCGGTTTTCTAGACTTGGTTATAACACCCGACCCCTTTCATAATACAAAACTAGTTAGCACTGCCAAATCGGAAGTTCAAACCAGAATGATTCCCCATAAGGGTATAACAATGGGATTTGTTAATTCGACCTAGGGGCTGCAGTATGCAATAGGTGTGAAAAGAGAAAGCCCTGAGTTAGGGCGTTCCCAACAAATGGATAGGCCGATGAAAGTTCGCATATCATGTTTTATTATCAATGTGGTTCCATGTGGAAACACACATTATTCGATTGGTCGGCTCAACCACTTGATCTCCGACCAAATATTTGGCGTAAGAATTTCGAACAGATGAAAATGATCTTTGCTTTATCGACTGGACATCCATAATATCCGAAGATATCGACGAGGCTTGGGGCCAATTCAGACGTAGTCCGCAACATTGTTTCTAAACACTGCTCAATCATGCAATGAAGACTAACAAAAAGACCTCGCTGGTTAACTCCATCCATAAAGAAGGAAATTAACAAGAAGAGGAAGCTATGGAAAATATCCCGCATTGATAAGACACTGGAATACTTCAACAGTTACAAGCTGCAAAGAAACCGGGTCAAAATTCTCATTGCCAGAGATCGGCGAGTCTTTGAAGAGGAGCTGTTGAACCGTGCCATTATTAATCCCAAAGTCCTTTACAGTTACATAAGGCAGAGCACGCGAAACAAGGATCAAATCCCACCATTGCGGATTGTCGAGGGCGTGGAAATCTCAGAAGACAGGGATAAAGCTGAACATCTTTCTCGGTTCTTCCAGTCCATCGTGACAACAAAACCTGAATTTTTCCCACCAACTTGTGAAGACGAGGTAATGTCTACTATGGAAACAGTCTGCTTCACCGAAGTAATCATTCAAGAAGAGTTGTTAAACCCGAAAGTCGACCTTTCCAGACCCCAATGCAATCCCGGGCAAGCTGTTGAAGGAGCTAGCTTCTGAAATGACCAAACCGGTAGCCTTACTCTTCCAAGCGTCGTTTGCTACTGGGTATCTACCCTCCGAGTAGAAGACCGCAACCATCACTCCGCTATTCAAGAATGGAAGCCGAGCGTCTGTGAATAACTACAGACCAGTGAGCCTTTACCTCCATCTGTTTTAAAATCACGGAGAAAATAATCAAGAAAGCGTTGATGCAGTTCCTCGAACAGAATCAACTCCTCTCCGATGCCTAATACGGCTTTCGCAGTGGTAGGTCTTGTCTTACGAACCTACTCTTCCCAGTTGAACGTTGGACCAAAGCACGCGAAGAATGAAAAATGGTGCATGTCATCTACATCGACTTCAAAAAGGCCTTCGACAGCGTTCCTCCCAAAGTCTCCTGCATAAACTGTGCAGCGTAGGAGTTCGCAGAAGCCTCCTTGTATGAATCCAGAACGTTTGATTGAATGGTCCCAAAGAGTACAAGTACAAGTAACCGTGGTGAATGGAGTCCCGCAGGGCTTAGTTTTAGGCCCCACATTATTCCTTGTTTTCATCAACGACCGTGATGTCCTCCTGTTCCCAAACGACATCAAACTACGGAAAGTTGTTGACAATACGGCAGACGAAGACCATCTGCAACTGAACTTGAATAGGCTCGATGACTGGTCAAAGCGCTGGCTTATGCCGTTCAATGTTAGTAAGTGCAATTTTATTCTAATTGGCCGCTGTGGACCCTCCAGTCCAAGAATTTACTTTCTGAATGGTACACCATTGCAACCAGTTGACAATCAGAAGGACTTGGGTGTGTGGATAACATCGTCACTCAAACCAACGCTGAACTGCACGAAGGTGGCCAAGTCAGCCATGTCTGTATTGAACTCATCAGGCGCGCCTTTATGGGATTTTACAAAGACAATTTCTCCAAAAGTAGTTGGAAGCTTCGTACGGCCGCACCTAGAATATGCCATACAGGCATGGAGACCTTGGACTGTCAAGAATAGTACCGTCATAGAGAAGGTTCAGAGGCAGGCGACAAAAATGACTTAAGGCCTGCGATCGCTAACCTATGAAAACAGACTATCGACCATTAACCTATTTCCCCTTTCCTACAGGCAACTAAGAGGAGTTCTCATACTAACCTTTCGCATTATGAATGGCCTGGACTTTTCCTCACTCTTTTCACTTTTACTAACACGTCCACCCTGCGAGGTTACCCTTTAAAACTACGCACAGGTAAAGCAAGGGTCGATGGAGGCAAGTACTTATTCAGTAACAGAGTAGTTGCAGCGTGGAACGTTCTACCCGCGGATGTTGTTCTCTCTACCACTGGGGAATCCTTTAAGCACCCAAAACACCGATTCATCAAATGGAGATGGCTTGGTCAATCAAATGGCAGTAAATCACCTATTGCCTCAGAATGCCAGGGGTTCCGGGATAGGCGCTGTTTTCTAACCAGTATTATAAATAATGAACTCTTAAATGGACAACCAGCATTAGCATGAACGTACTCGAACACGGGGACCACTGCAGTAGCGGCAACTGGGTCAGAAGGGATGTTTTGGGAGGACTGCAACGGGAAGAAGACACGGGGTAAGGGGAACAAGGAAGACAAAGGTTATCTAAATTGATAGTAGTGCAGAAAAGGAATAAAACGGACAGGTCCAATTCTTTTTCCGGTGTACTACCGAATGCGTAGACTCAAGATTTAACCTGACACCAGTTCAAAGATCCAATGACTCTGAAAAGACTCATAGCTCTAGAACCGGTCGACTGTGACCTGGAGTATTGAGGTAAATGGGAGATGCGTGTACCGCTTTGACTATCACGGGAAGAAATGCATGTCTCTGGTTTTCCTTCGGGAGGTCAGGCCACTTGCTTACTTCACTGAGACGGCATTCAACATTGCTGATTTGATTGGCCCCATACAGATATACGACTACCTAATTGTCAGACTCGCCGTCATCAGAGGTTTTCTGTCTTTCCAGGCACTCACCGGTGGTCCCAGAGCGATGATTTATTACTAATCTAGGTAAATATTGCGATTAAAGCAATAATTAATCTGAACCGGTTCTGAAAACTCGGCGGCCTCGGTGGGATTGGGGTGGTAGATTTTTGTCGCCAACCCGTCTCAGTTTAAACTACAAGTCGATGTGAACCTGAATTTGAGCCGACGCTAGAGCTTTAAGTACCACCCCTCCTCCTCCTCAGATATTGCAACTAAGGCAGTGCTGGGAACTGATGCCTCTTACTTACTTGGACTTCTTACGGCTGCGATCATGCCTGATCTAGCCGGACTCGATTATATCACGGATTGTGCTCCTCCACGCATGACGATCCACGGTAGTAGACCTGGACAGTTCAATCCATTATCTTCGCCAACGACGGACGCCGAATACCGAATGTCCAAGAACAACTTCCATGTCCTGACGAACTGTGTCGAGCTAGGTTTTGAGCTGACCCCCTCTTCAACGTCTCTAATTGGATAGTTGAGTCGGTTCAAGGACAGTAACACTGAGCTCGTAAGGTGGGCGATGAAAAACGTGTCAAAACCACCTCAGAAGTCGTTCTTGGATAGCTTGGGATATCCTTGCGATGCTTGCGCAGCGATTGCGGTCTGTCTCATTTGAGACGAAGCTTGTGTACTTCACTCGGAGAATGGTCCTCAAGCAGTGGTAATCAAATGCCTTCAGTTTTCACGCATCTTCTATGCGTGTAGCCCAGGATTCACAACCATAGAGAAGGACAGACGCACGGTATATGCGAATTTTTGTGTCGATAGAAATGTCGCGTCGGGTCCACAGGCACTTTCTAAGGCTTGAGAAAACCCGATGAGCAGTATCGATTCGGGAGACAATGTCATCCTTACCCTATCCATTCGGCAGCAACCTAGCCCCAAGGTATTTGAAACTCGGATGCGAGTAGACAGGGAAACGCAAGTGGTATCAGGTCCTATTTTGAAAACGGAGGCGGTCTGTCCTGAAATCTTGTGTTACAGTGACTGGAATTACTATGGGATAGTGTGTGCGGGAAGAAATAGTAAAAAGATTGAAACTTCCTAAAATCGGGTAAAGCACCACGCAAGCAAACCTACCGGTTGGATGTATGCAGTCGCAGAGCTGTCAGCATTCAGTTGGGCGTGGTCAGTTCCGGATTTCAGCAAAATCGGCTTATTAGTGACGCCTGTCTTCGAGGGGGATCCACCAACAGACGGTAGGTCTTCGTAGTCATTAACCTTCCCGTTTTCGCGTGTTTCTGGTAGAATGGAAGTATAGAGGGGGGTGTGAAGCCCGATATCATAAATGCAACGACGGAAAAATTTAACTACTAAACAGTGAATATTCTCCCGTATTTAAACAATTTCTCCGCTACAAGAAAACGCTTGCTGTAATTTTACAACAAAAGTTGACCGCTTTCCCTGTTAAGGACAGGGCAAAGCTACCAAATTAGAAAATGTTGTGGTAGAAGAACATGTGGGCAACCGTGATTGATAGCAAGGCACAAAAACACTCAATCGCCCACGTGCATCATAGGCCCACCATCCATTATATTTACCAGATAGTCACCACTTTTCAGGGACAAAATTTTCGCTGACAACGCACCTGTCAAAAAAACGGGCTGATTATAAGATAGTCTAGGGTACTGCGGACTATCGCGGGCTAAGACGCAGACGAGAAGGATGTTACGTTTGCACGTGTCGCTGGCACTTAGCTCTACGAGAATCGGATTTCAATAGAATAACATAAGTGTGTGTCTGCCACCCATGGGGTGTAGGGGAAGCACCACACAGCAAGCATTTGGTCGCTCCATTTGCCTCGTACTGGTGGTGAATGCTACTGTGGCCGCATCTAACTGGTACCCAAATCTCACCTGTGGCTCCTCGAAGTCGGGTTATTCCCAGCGGGCACACCCCGGGCAACCGTCACGGTATGTCAGACTCCCGAACTTGCCACCTCACCCCTCTCAAAAAGTCCTACGGCGGGGGGCAACAGCAACCCCGTAGGCGGCCCATGCTAACTCAAGTCGCTCTCAAACTAAAACCGCGGCCAAATAGCGGAGTTCGGCAGCCGTAAGGGATGTCCAAGCACTGCATGACTCCTCACGGAGGAAGGGGCTAAAAAAGGTTCCCTAAATAAATGCTGGGTCTCACGTCTTCTGCAGCCGGCCGCGGCTCAGAGATCGCAATATACGCGGTCGTAAAACTCAAACAAACAACGATACCCCGTCACCATCCCCCGCGCCATACCCTCCAGGCTGCTTGGGTGAGTCCGGTCACATTGGCAGCTCGGATTGTTCGTTCCCTTTTAAACAATCCTAGGAGCAACCGGCCGTAACGGAGGACGGCGCTAGGCGCTCTGGAACTGGCGCGCAACAAGGTGGACATTGCTGCTCTCAGTGCGATCCGATTCTCTGAGCAGGGTCAGCTGGAGGAGGTGGGTGCCGGCTACACCTTCTTCTGGAGCGGCCGGCCAAACACAGAGCGACTCGACGCTGGTGTCGCCTTTGCCATTCGGAACGACATCGTGAGACGTCTGCTCTGTCTGCCGCAGGATCTCCATGATCGTCTGATGAGCTTCCGCCTGCCTCTTCGGGTAGACAAGTCCGCAACCATCATCAGCGCCTACGATCCCCCAATGACGAGCTCTGATGCGGCGAAGGACTTGGCGACTTCAACCCCGCGTCGAGACGGACCAGATTGCCTGGCAGAGAGGGCTGGGTTCGCACGGTCTCGGTAACTGTAACGATAACGACCTCCTTCTTCTGCGAACGTGTGCGGAACACCGTCTCCTGCTGCACAACGCCATCTTCCGCCTTCCGACGCGGAAGAAGGCCACGCGGATGCATCCTCGGTCGCGGCGCTGGCAGCTGCTGGACTATGTTCTCGTCCGGAGGGGGGGGATCGACAGGACGTGTTGGTGACCAAGGCGATCCGCAATGCCGATGGTTGGACGGATCACCGCCTCGTCATCTCCGATGAGGCTCCGACTTCAACCCCGACGAAGGCCCCAAGGTAAGCGACCACCAGGAAAGTTAAATACTCTTTTGTTAAATTTGCCTGCTCACTGTTTTGATTTCAGCAACCAAATAACCGAGAACCTGCATGCTCCAGGTAATAACGGCACCGTGGAGACACGATGGTGTCAACTGCGAAATTTCATCCAGTTCACCGCCCTCGAAGTCCTTGGACGCACACGCCGTCAACACCAGGGCTGATTTGATGACAATGATGCAGACATCAGCAAATTATTCGCGGAGAAGAATGGACTAAAAAGCCTACGGCTGCAGGAGATGCAGGACGCCTGGATGATCTGAAAGGCTGAGGAAATCCAGGGGTATGCACATCGCAAAGAAAGGAAAAACTTTTTAAAAGCCATTTACGGCCCCTGTATCAAGGGGAACGCACTGCTGCACAGCTCTCACAGCACAACACTGCTGACAGCGAAATCGCAAATTCTGAAGCGCTGGGCCGAGCACTTTAGAAGTGTCCTTAATTGCTTATCAGCCATCTCCGATGCTGCCATTGACCGGCTCCTTCAAGTGGACACGAAAAATGACCTGGATCTGCCACCTTCCCTACCAGAAACCATCCGGACCGTGCAACAGATTTCCAGCAGTAAAGCACCGGGATCCGAGGCAATCCCACCGGAAGTCTACAAGCACAGTGGGCCCCGGCTGATGGCAGAACTCATTACACTCTTCCAGGAGATGTGGCGCCAAGGACAAGTTCCTCAGGATTTCAAAGACGCGACAATCGTCCATCTCAACACACGGAAGGAGCGCCGGCAACTCTGTGATAATCACAGAGGCATCTGGTTGCTAAACATCGCCGGAAAGATCTTCGCCCGTATCCTTCTCGATCCTCTGAATGGTGCGTCAGCTTCATGACGGGATGACGGCGCGCGTCGCAGACAACGGGATGGTATCCGAAGCATTCGCAGTGACCAACGGAATAAAACAGGGCTGCGTATTGCCCCCCCGTTCAGTCTCATGTTCTCGGCTATGCTGATGGACGCCTACCGTGATGAGCAGCCTGGGTTTAGCATCGTCTATAGAACTGACGGACACCTCAACAGTCGGCGTATGCAGGCTTCAACGCGTGTGTCTACGACTACAGTTCATGACTTGCTCTACGCGGACGACTGCGCCCTTATCACTATGACGGAGGGGGACCATGCCCAGAATAAACCTGCATGGAAAAGATCCGTGAAGACTGGTGCAGCAATCTATGAAGCCAACCGGATCGCCGCTGCTAAGGTCAAAATAGCGGCACGAAAGTCACAAGCATTGCGGATCAAAATCGCCAATGCCTAGGCCCTTCGGACATCTCCGGACGCAATGCACCAAAAACCGACAATTCCAACTTCTACGTCAAATTCTGCCAACCCTCCTTCGGACTACCCCACCCTCCTGGCATCAATTCCATTACTCCCACCATGATAGAGACCACATCCCAATACTTATCACCTGTTACCTCCACCACCATCAGCGATGGGGACTCTCTCCTAAACTGTCCTCAATGCGACCGCACATTCACCAAACGCATCGGCCTGCTCATTCACTTGCGAATCCATCGTACAGAGACTGGTAAACCAGTGCCTGGAGCACCAACATACAGCAGGCATCGCGGCCCCCACCGCCCTCCCTGCTCCCACACATTTACATACCGCATGGTCCTATTAGGACACATGCGCCTCCACGACAACCTGCCGTAAACCACAGGAGGCTAAGCCACATCAGCGCACAATACATACACCAATACAAAGATAACACCCTCACCATTATCACCTACCTGATAAAATCCCGGTTTCCTATAAACCGTGGCTTGGAAGACTGCCAATCTGACGCTTACACCAGACCACGCAATCGGCCCAGTGTATGTACTATGTGTTTCGAGTGGCTGACCAGTGGACTGGGAGTCAGACGGTGATGGCTCCTCCATATCACGGTGCGCTAAAAGCATTGGCTTGGAAGGTTGCCAACTGACGGTAACACTCGGAACCGCGTGGTCAGCCCAATGTGTGTTTTGTGTGTAGTGGCTGACTGGCGGACTGAGAGTCAGGCTGCAATGACTCCTTCTTGATGTGGCCTTTATGGCACACCCAACCCGTGGGATCCGAGCCAGTTGTGGTGGTACCTCCAGGGCAGCTCGGGCCGCGCCAGCCACCTGCGCCCTCTCTCATCTCCGGTCTTGACTCTGTCATGACACAGGGCTCAGGAGGGGGAGTAGGAGAGTGCGGTAGATGCAGCGCAAGTCTTCTATCACTTTAAACTAAATCCCGCGCAAGTCACCGTCCCTGCGCCACCCTTCCGTGGAGCATACAGTGGACCTCGTCGTAATCGACAGTCGAACTGTCGTGTGTGCCGTAAAGGTCATGTACGAGACATTGCAGACAGACCATGTGGTGAGTAGAGCCGAGTTATCCTACCCAATGAAGACCCTTCAAGTCAGAACTGTTACCATGTCACGGTTACTTCAATGAGAAATGCACGGAAGTGTTACGAGAGTGGGCACTTCAGTACCGAGCAGTAATATGTTCCAGTCTGTATATCCACTGGTGGTGAGATTGGGCGTTGTGGTCAATGCAGTAAAAGTCTCCGCTAAACGTGTGCCATGCACATGTATGGCAATAATTAGAGGATTATGCAGACTCCACGTAGTTCGCCTAATGCAGGCTGGAGTCAATGTAGCATCGTTTTGCTCTAGTGCGACGCAACCAGTCAGGGGGACCTACGCGTATAATAAATGCACCCACCTTAGACGCCAAGAAACGAATGCCTCGAGGAAACGCTCCGCATCATATCACGCAACTCAAGAATTGGTCCTGGTCCAGAGGCAGCGGTTAATGTCCCAGTTGTCCCTTCAGGTACTGCGGCTTCACTCACTCACTCACTCACGACCGACCTACATACAAAACGACTGCACTAACATGAACTAAAGGTGGATCGGAAATATGTGCCCTCACATGTTACCGTATACGGCATCGAAGACGGCTGCCAATACGCTTTTGACCCTACATAGACCAAGAGATAACTGGAACCCAGTAGTATGAGAGTCAACATAACTAGCCGCTTTGCTCTACAATCACTCCCAGTCGTCTTCGTTTAGTCATTGAAAGAGGGTAGCTTGGAGGAGTGGCATTCATATTCAACGGCGACATAAGAAGTATCTTTCTGTAGCGCAGACCAATGTGGTTGGAGCCTGTTGGTGACAAATGACCCGGTGCCGGGATGAGAGGTTCATGATTTCCCCCCCCCCCGTTGGCATGTCGACTACTGCCCCCACGGAAAAACCAAGATTCGAAACGGATGGGGAAAACGTGGCTGAGGGAATAACAGAAAGCACCCACCGGAGTCGGTTTCCGGCTTCTTTGATGGTGGTTGATGAGCCTCCGTTGCTGAAAATGCGTTCATGTCTGACGCTGTGTCGACATCGACGGTGACCTCCGCGGTTAGACTCTCCGTGGGCAAGGTTAGGTCCGCTCCAGTCGCATCTGAATCTGATTTGCGCGCTTTGCTCAAACTTTGTTTGCGTTGCTGTTTTTGATGTCTTTTTTTGCTGGAGAAGTAGCGGCAGGTGGGTTTGTGAATGAGCTTTCGTGAGTGCTGACCGTCTCGACTGACGCTGACAGTGGATGTCTGTTGACTAGGGTGGGGGAAAAACAAACATCGAATTCGTTAGACCAGAGTGCTCGGCGAGTCTCCAGAAAGAGTAAGCTTGTTTGGGGAGTGGAGGGGTTATACAACAGGCCGTTATTGTTAAGAGAGACAGAAGGGTCTTGTATTTAACGCATCTAAGTGAAAAAAATAGCTGACAACAGTCTCGTGAGGGTATGGGTTAGTATGCATACCAAATAGAGGGGGCAGTCCTTCGCTCAAACAACTTCGTAGTATGGGCAACATCAGTGATGCAGCTGGGGAAATGCTCGAAGCTTGGGCAATAAGCTTGAAAGTGATAAGTCTATTTGGGTTAGGCAAGGGCAGTGAACTGGACGAAATAAAAGACATTTTCCGTCGGTTAACTTCCAGAGGCAGAACGAAGTACATCATTACGAAAACTGGGACTGAAGAATTTGATCCTTGAATCAAAAGATGTTTTATCTTTAAAGTTCGGGTGAGTCCTAGCACGCAGTCAACGTCGTTGAGAAGTAGAGACAACACAAAATAGGGGGAGGTGACCGCATTCGGATTTCTTCGGGCTGCGGAAGCTCCCGTAGGGTGTCTTTACAGGTTTCATTTCGTCTGCTAAGCTACGGCGAAAACAGCTGTCAGAGGAAATTTGGGAACTGGACTCACAGTAAACGTGATCGTGGCATTGTGATGTCATCATTGATGTCCTGATGATTCACCGCTCGTCTAATAGCTTCGGAGGCGTTAAAAGAGGTCTGGGTGGGTGGACTGAGTGAGGCCAGACGCATGCGAAGACGTAGAGAGGGCTCTCTCAATGCTGCGTCTGCTCGGGCAAGGTTCGTTGGAGCCGGGCTGGCGTTTGTGAGCGTCGGGGCTGACTGCGTCGAAGGTTCGTTGTCGGAGTTGGAGTCATCCGCGTTCTTATCGTCACCTGCGCGAGAATACGGACCGACGGGTTGCATGCGGGCGGCTAAAGTTAAGCACAAAGGTGTCGGTTGCCGTCAGGTGCAGTTGAAACGAGTTTCGTATAAACTAAGAAATGGAGAGATAGTAGCCGAGGAACTTCCCACCACTAGAGCTGAGTGCAGCAGAGTGTACGCCAAAGAGCTTGGGACATCTGTTGAAGTACTTTACTGTAGTGCCAAATAAAAGTTGATTCACACCAGTTGGCACATGCCGACTTTTCGGTAAGAAACCTACAGTCCATCCGAAAATTACAACTGCAAAATTTCCTTAGGCAGCACATGATCCGTAAGTCTTCAATAAATCTTCTTAAAACATGGTTGGCAAGGTTTTGCGACATTGTGAAAAATAAAGCCTTCTTGAAATATAAGATGAAAATTTTTAACAAAAAAAATAATTTAGATATTTTTAAGCGGTTTGTTCGTCTAAGTTGAATTTAATCACCGTAAGATTACTGCTGCATGGCATACTTTAATGTTCCCTGAACTTTTCGAACTTGCCTTCACAACAAAAGAACACCAAAGTCCAGAATCTCCAGGAAATGTAAGAAGGCAAGCAGTACTGAACTGAGCTCGTTTATCACCAAAATCATTCGTACTTTAGAGCACCAAGCCCTAACATTTTAATTCTCTACGATTTCTAAGGATGGTATATTCTGTAAGTGTTTGGAGAGCAGATTGATGCAATTTATTTAAGTGTTGCAAAAGAATGAGAAAAATTGACAAGGACTAAATATGAACGGTGATATTTTTGTGGATGGCGGTAAGCCTTCAAGACAATGCCGACAGTGGAGAAGACGTCTGAGGTAGAAATCCAAACTGTACTTGAGTTTTAAACTGAGCTTTGGAAGGCTAAAGCATCGACCGATGGCTTCATGTCACGTGGTGACTCAAAGAGGTCAAGTTAACTCGATTGCTCTTTTCAACCAACTACTCAGTGTCAGGAGCAGGCTACTCGCCACGGACAGTTCGAGCATCGCAAGTGGCGTCCATTGTGTGCCCTACCGATTAAGAACAGGACCTGTGACTTACACGTGAATTGGGTTAGGGCGAGGTAGACTTCCACAGCATCTACAGCATTTTCTCTGCCCTCACCCGTCTTGCTTCGATGGTAAAGCAATGTCAAGGCGGCCGGCAACTGAAAAAAAACCAAACAGTTCATCTGCGCGTGTCACACGATCCGATCCTCACTACATGTAACCGGCCTTTAGGCTCCATTACGGCTACGTCAATCAGGAGGCATTACAGTCTGACGCGTAGCCCTCCAGTCACCCCATAATACTCATTGTGAGAGCCGGGTAGATCAAGCGCATCAGATTTAGCATGGCGGGAAATGAACTGATTCAGCGTGAGGTTGGATTGCTCAGTGTTTGCCTCACTCATGCACCAACCGAGCCGTCAACTGGCTGGCGTATACAACGCGCATGGCCGCTGTTCCAGGGACTCCGAAAGGACTTACGGTCACGCCGCAAGGTTCAGGTAACAAGAGACCGAAATCTTACTGTGTGATGTAACGGTTAAAGCCGTCCCAATTTAAGAATGTGAAGCTTAAACCCAATGCGCTGACCTGGGAAACATCGAAATAGCTGACAACTACTGCCTCCGAAGGATGCTGTGGCCTTAATTCACGGACTGCAGCGTGAATGCACAACTCCACCGCTGGTAAAGGACGCGTTTTGCTGGCGTCGCAGTTAAAATCCCTCGATCCTGGTGGCCCTGGTACAGGCTTCGTCGACACGATATCATCTCTCCGAATCCCGATCACGTTGGCACTACAGCCATCACGGCGGGGCGTCAGCCAACTGAAGACAGTAAGAGGATAAACCAGATCGGGAGATGCGGGCAGTCTCGATAATCTTCGGTGCCAAGGAATGGAATGTCAGCTGGGCAATGCTTAGAGCCCGGCCAGCGATTGTAAGGTGTGGGTTACACCGGTTCGAGTGAAGTGAGTTCTGTAGGTGGCTGAACCAACAAAGGCGCTACCCGGTACAAGTAACTACAAGATATCTACAGAAAATATATAAATCGCCCTGGAGAGGTGTGTGCAGCATTCTACGACCTTTATCAACAGTTATGAACTGATTGCCAGAGTCTGTCTCTACAAAGTAGGAATAAGGCGAAATAATAATCCTAAAGAGGGAGCAGGTGCATACCCCGGGAATTAGGCTCCGAGTCTAGGTCTTGAGTCTCAGCAACAAGAACTTTTGCCTTGCTGAGGGTTTGCGAACCAGGTTTGGAGGCGCCGGAAACAGCGTTCAGATCACTAAGACAACGTCTTTTCTGCGAGGGGCGGGAATGCATAGTGTTTGGGAGATGGATCGCAACTTCTGATAGCTCGGCGGTGATTGTTGAACTGCTCAAGGAAGCCTTGTAGAGGGAAGAGTGTGGTGGAGTAACAGACTTGAAATAAAATTATAATTTGTAAGAGAACGTGATAACAGTAAACTTAGGTATGTGAGTCTTGATGTCCTGGATTCCAGGCTGACACCTAACAATCGCATGACAAACTAATAAACTAAGAACAATGCAATTGCGTATGGTGTATGTTTAATCGCATACTCGAAATGTTTATGCTCTACAGTAATACCCCACAAAAAATCGTGGAAATTGGCGATGTTCAGTGTACGACTCAACTAGTTCGAGCCGAACCTGTAAATATTCGGTGAAAACTGTCAACTGATTCGGAATATCCACGTCAGGTGGCACGCAAGTCTGCCAGTTTGGCAGTTAATAGTATTGAGTTCCTGTGATCGAAACCCCGGACATGACTTTAGCTTCGTCGAAGGTCGCACAGGTTTCTCTGATGACAGTGTGGGCCGTAACACCGAAAAAATCGGCTTCCATTCAAGATGCGAAAACAGACGTTTGATCCGACCGAAAACTCACAGTGCTATCAAAATAACGAGATCCTAACACGCCAAAGTTCTACAGTGGAAGTGCGATTAAACAAATTAAATTACCTATTCAAATGTACATAGACTGTTTTTTACCAATAAATGAGAAGGGCCGAAACGGGTAGTCCAGGAGGCACAAAGCGAGGGGGATAATAAGGGCGCACACACGTCCACTTCTACGTCAACGGGACACTTAATGGCACCCGAGCCCAATAAAATGCAAGGTCCTTCAGGATGAAAAAAACATAAGAAGCATGCAATAAGACTCCACCTTGTGGTATATATAAGCTTAACTTCTCCCGTCAGTGTAGTAGACTGATGGTCAAAAGCCTTGGCGATCAACACAGCCTAGGCGCGAAAGAACCTCCAAAAAGGGCTACTGTCTTGCTGCACAGTCTTTTCTGATTCATAGATCTTACGTGACTTTTGCAATCACGCTGTCAGGCGGATTAGTGATGGGGTCAAAAAAAGTATTGGGATAGAATATTCAGGAAGAATTTGCAATCTAGTTGTCCGTTGTAAGTCCAAAAACCGTACCTACAAGGATAGCATGCGATTCAGTGATTCCGCATGGCTGGATACGCCGGCCGCCCAGACTTGTGAAAACTGGGGAGACTTCGGTCCTTGGTCCATGCAGTCTTCCGCTTGTATCCGTCTGTTCGATAGCATTTATAATATATAGGGTCTGTGGAAGAGATACGTTCTAAGATCCGTCCACCAGACTAGTTCGAGTCGTGTACTTCTTGCGCCTCAATCAAGTTTTTTAAGGGTTTGAGTAGAAGGGAGGCCTCAAACCACCTGTCCGGCTCTGCCTACGGGAGAACCGACTGAGAATTGGTCCAAACTATTCACAAAATCACGAACACTGAGATGGGACTGCATGCGAGCACTCTTGGGAATATGCGATCAACGGACCAATTGAAGACCCCCATCTTGCCAAGTAGTCTAGTGTTTAAATTGTGGTCTACGAGTCAGAATGACGGAAAAGTTGCAGTAGACTGTGACAGTGCAAACGTCGATTTCGACCGTATGCTCCACACCAGGTGGGGCAGGGACGGTGACTTGCGCGTGAATTAGATTTAAGTCGTAGCAGCCTTGTGCTGCAGCTACCACACTCTCTCCTCCCCCACCTGAGCCTGGTGTTAAGACAGAGTCAAGAAGACCGGAGATGGGAGAGGGCGCATGTGGCTGGCGCGGCCGGAGACGCCGCTGGGTGTACCACCACACCTGACTCGGATCCCACGGAGTGGGAGTGTCATAAAGGCCACATTAAGAAGGAGCCATTGCAGCCTGACTCTCAGTCCACCAGTCAGCCAATCCACACAAAACACGCATTGGGCTGACCACGCGATCCGAGTTATCCCGTCAGTTGGCAACCTTCCAAGCCCCGGCTTTTAGCGCACTGTGATAGTTTCAAGCGCCTCAGATTGCTTATAGTGAGGAAAATGCGCTGAGCTGTTGACCTCACTCTCTCCCCCACCCCAAGATCAAACCACCATCCGAGCCAGTCAGTTGTCTGATGTGGGAGTGTGCGCATTGGCTGACGGGTCGGCGTACCCGTCTTCGCGCGCCACAGCACGACCTGGCCCCCATAACGCACACACCAGGATTTACTAAATCAGGGGATATCGAGGAGCCATCGCCGTCTGACTCCCAGTCCACTGGTTAGCCATTCGACACACACAGCACATACACTGGGCCGACAGCGTGGTTTGGTGTAAGCGTCACATTGGCAGCTTTCCAAGCTACGGTTTCTAGGAAACCGTGAGTTTATCAGGTACATTATGATGATTATGAGGCTGTTGTCTATGTATTAGTGTAGATGTTTTGCGCTGATGTGGCTTAGCCTCCGGTGGTTTACCGCAGGTTGTCGTGGAGGCGCATGTGTCCTAATAGGCCCATGTTGGGTGTAAATGTGCGATAGCAGTGAGGACAGTGGAGGCGGGCGCGGCGACTGTATGGCGAAGCCCCAGGCACTGGTTTACCAGCCTCCGTGCGATGGATTCGCAGGTGACCGATCAGGCCGATGCGTGAGTTACTGTTGCGGGCGCATTGTGGGCAGGAGAAATCGGTAGAGGCTGGAGGGATGACATTCATGGTAGTGGGTGTGGCAGTGGCGGTAAGAATGGCAGGAGAGCAGGGTGTGCATGATGTATCGGTGTTGTCCACCAGGCCGATGCGTGAGGTGAATGTGCGGTCGCATTGAGGACAGGTTAGGAGAGAGTCCTCATCGCTGATGGTGGTGTTGGTAGTGAAGGCGAAGGCGGTGGTGGGGGTAACAGGCGATGAGTAGAGGGATGTGCTCTCTATGATGGTGGGAGTAATGGAATTGATGCCAGAAGTGAGGGTGGGGGAGTCTGAAAGAGGGTTGGCAGAATTTGACGTAGAAATTGGAATCGTCGGATTCTTGGTGCATTGCGTCCGAAGATATCCAACCAGGCCGATTCGCGCGCGGAAGATGCGTTGACAGCGTGGGCATGTTGGCAGGGCCTGGGCATCGACAATGCTGGTCCGGGGCGCTGAAGACTTTCGTACCGCCCTTTTGGCCTTGGCGGTGGCGATCCGGTTGGCCTCATAGATTGCTGAACCAGTCTTCACTGATCTTCTCCATGCCGGTCTATCCTGGGCGAGGTCCTCCCAGGTCGCCGGGTCGATTTGCAGTTGCTTCAGCGATTTCTTCAAAGTGTCCTTGTAGCGTCGTTTTTGACCTCCCTGTCGGCGAGCACCCGTAGCGACATCTCCGTAGAAAAGTCGCTGGGTAGTCACTCGTCGTCCATTCTTACCAGGTGGCCGCTCTATAGCAGTTGCACTTGCCTCAGCATGGCGTGGATGCTGAGGATTCCGGTCCGCTCCAGGACTTCCGTTTCCGGGATCCTGTCTTGCCATCTCAGCTTAAATATTCTGCGGAGGCAGCTGAGATGGAAGTGATTCAGTTTCCTAGCTTGGTTCGAGTAGGCGGTCTAGGTCTCCGCTCTGTAAAGGAGTTTCGTCAAGAAGATGGCCTTGTACATCTTCAGTTTGGTGTTCAGGTGAATACCGTAGCGATTCCACACGGAGGCCTGCAGCCGACCGAAGGCCTGACTAGCTTTGGAGATCCGTTGGGCAACCTCGACATCGATTCTCGTGTTGCGTGACAGCGTGCTTCCTAGATAAGCCAAGGTTTCCACCTTTTTGAGTTGAGCACCGTTGAAATTGATTCGGGGAGCATTGTATTCGATGCTGTGTGGCGGCTGGCGCATGACAACCGATTTGGCTGTACTGATTGTTAATCCAAAATCGGGGCAGCCTGCGGCGAAGAGGTCCATGCTCCTTTGCATGTCCTCCTCCGTCATGGTGTTAAGGGCGCAGTCGTCCGCGATGAGCTAGTCATGGACTGTAGTCGTAGACACGCGCGTTGAAGCCTGCATACGCCGACTGTTGAGAAGGTGCCCGTCTGTTCTGTAGGCGATGCGGATCCCAGGCTGCTCATCACGGTAGGCGTCCATCAGCATAGCCGAGAACATGAGACTGGAGAGGGTGGAGGCCAGTACGCAACCCTGCTATACTCCGCTGGTCACTGCGAATGCCTCGGATACCATCCCGTTGTCAGTGACGCGTGTGCGTGAACCGCTCAGGAAAGCTGAATTTCTGCATGACATGCCACAGTCCGTCACGATTCACCGTGTCAAAGGCTTTTGTCAGATCCACAAAGGTAGTGTATAGGTGAGTTCGCATCTCCTGGCACTTTTCTTGTAGCTGGCAAGTGGCAAAGATAATGTCGATGGTTCCTCGGTGTCGTCGGAAGCCACATTGGCTTTCCGGGAGCAGGCCCTGCTCTAGGTGACCGTTCAGACGATTGAGAACTTGGCCTTGGCGCCACATCTCCTGTAAGAGTGTTGTGAGTTCTGCCATCAGCCGGGGCCCACCGTGCTTGTAGACTTCCGGTGGGAAATCTGCTGCACGTGTGCGCAGAAGAAGGAGGCCGTTATCGTTACAGCTACCGAGACCGTGGGGGCCAAGCACTCTCTGCCAGGCAGAGTGGTCCGTCCCAACGCATGCGTTGACAAGGACAATTAGGACACAGTCGCAGTGTTGTGCCGTCAGAGCTGAGCAGCGGTGCGGTCCCCTTGATACACGGGCCGTAGATGGCCTTGATGAATTTGAAAAAGTTTTTCTTTTCATTGGCATCCGCATACCCCTGAATTTCCTCAGCCTTTCGGATCATCCAGGCATCCTGCATCTCCCGCAGCCATTGCTGTACAAGGCACCGGCATCTGAAGAAGGCTGCTTTGGTGGCGTCAGTCCGAAGGTCCATGTAGGCTTTGTGTAGTCCATTCTTCTCCACGAGTAAGTTGCTGATGTCAGCGTCATTGTCGTCAAACAAGTCCTGGTTTTGACGGCGTGCACGTCCGAGGACTTCGAGGGCGGTGGAATGGATGACATTTCGCAGTTGAAACCATCGTGTCTCCACGGTAGCATTATCATGTGGAGCATGCAGGTCCTCCAGTTTCTCGGTTATTTGGTTGTTGAAATCAAAAAACTATGCAGGCAAGTTTCATAAAAGTGTAGTTAACTTACCTGGCGGCCTCATACCTTGGGGCATTTCGTCGGGGTTACAGTCGGAGCCTCATCTGGGAGATGACGAGGCGGTGATCTGTCCAACCATCGACATCGCGGATCGCATTGGTTACTAGAACGTCCTGCCGATCTCGCCTCCGGACGAGAACATAGTCCAGCGAGTGCCAGCACCACAACCGAGGGTGCATCCACGTGGCCTTCTCCCGCGTCGGAAGGCGGAATAAGGTGTTTGTCAGCAGGAGACGGTGTTCCCCACACGTGCGCAGAAGGAGGCCGTTGTCGTAACGGCATCCGAGACCGTGGGGACCCAGCATTCCCTGCCAGACAGCGTGGTCCGTCCCGACGCGGGTGATGAAGTCAGCAAGGACAATTAACTTGCCCTCTTTCGGCACAGTCACCAGCAGGCGTGCAGGTCCTCGTAGAATTCGTGCTTCGCCGCATCAGAGCTCGTCATTGGGGGAGCGTAGGCGCTGATGATGCTGGCGAACTGGTCTCCCCGAAGAGGCAGGCGGAGGCTCATCAGGTGATCATTGATACCCTTTTGCAGACAAGGCAGACGTCCCACCGATGTCGTTCCGGATGGCAAAGGCAACAACAGCTTCGCATCGCTCTGCCTTTGGCCGGCCGCATCAGAAGGTGTAGCCAGTGCCCACCTCCTCCAGCTGACCCTCCTCAGAGAATCGGGTCTCGCTGAGAGCAGCAATGTCCACTGGTGTAGCGCGCCAGTTCCCGAGCGACTAGCGCCTTCCTCCGTTCCGGCCGGCTGCTCCTAGGATTGTCTTAAAGGGAACGAACATTCCAGGCTGCTAGTGTGAGTCCACTCACACACGCAGTCTGGAGGATATGGCGAGGAAGATGGGGGCGGGGGTATTGCTGTTTGTTTGAGTTTTACGACCGCGTATTTTGCGATCTGTGAGCCGCAGCCGGCTGCAGAAGACGTGATAACCAGCATTTATTTAGGGCACCTTTTCTCCGCGAAGAGGCAAGCAGTGCTGTCCCTAAATAGGGTGCTCGGACATCCCAGACGGCTGCCGAACTCCACTTCGGGTCACGGTTTTGTTTTAGTGGGAGAACGACCCGAGTTAGCCTGGGCCGCCTACGGGGTTGCTGTCACCCCCACCGTAGGACTTTTTGAGATGGGGGAGATGGGAAGTTCGGGAGTCAGACATATCGGGTGTGGAGGCACACACAACACCGGAGACCCTCACCTGGTTTAGCCCACCGGTCGTGACGGTTGCCCGGGATGTGGCCGCTGGGAAGAACCCAACTTCGAGGAGCCACAGGTGAGTTGGGTACCAGTTACAGGCGGCCACAGGAGCATTCACCACCTGTACGTGACAAATGGAGCGACCAAATGCTATCTGTGTGGTGCTACCCCTAACTAGTACCCCTAGTGCAGTAGACTACCAAACTGATGAAATGCAATGGCCATTATCGGGATAATAGTTACAAGGTATCTCAAATGTTGCGAGTTATACGGGTTAGGATAATGCGTTACAGAAACAAAAACCATTTTTATATGCAGGATAGATTTCCAGGTTCGGGGTGGAAATCAACCTTACTTCAGAAAAGAGAAATTTCCTATGCAGCGAACTAGCGCGTCCTTCCATTAGATGTCAATAATCAAAACAAGTGCCCAGGGTTATGACCAAGTCAAGAAGCCTGGAGGCGGGAGAAGGTGCAAGTGAATGATGCAACCGGAACCGCCCCTAAGTGCACCGTCACGCCTGGCTCAGATCCCAAGGATTGAGAGTGCCATAGAGGAGCCATTTTAGCCTGACTCTCAGTCAGCCGACCCACACAAACACATTGAGCTGACTGCGAGGTCCGAGTAATCTCGTCAGTTGGCAACCTTCAGAGCCACAGCTGTTGGCACACTGTGATAATCTCAGGCTCGGATCACAAATGTAGCAGAGGAGCCGAGCAACAGACTTCCCACCTAAGTTAGATATGCCGATTGCGTGCTTTCATTGTGTGATATTTGGTGTTGTAATGCATGGTTTAAGCGCTTGGGAGGAGCTGTGGCCAGCCTTCAAAGGCGTAGTGCGAATTTCTGTGGACGCCGACGGAGAGCTGAAGCGCCATATTCTGTGCAGTTTCGGTAACTACAACCTTTTCCCTTGGGGGTTTCCTATCTTTATGTTGATGAATTCGAAACCCTATGTTTAACTACAGACGCTTCTTTCAGTTTATTCCAATAGCTTTGCAAACCGTTCTAATGCCAGCCCTATGAGCAAACACCTCAAACAAAAAAATGATCACTGTTGCAGGCAAATGTGTAACCTTTACCAGACCAGTGGTATACGTCTATAAGACTGACGTTCGTCGCTTTCCAGGTGCAGTCATTACCAAACTATACGACTGCAGCCGTACCGTTTAAGTAGGACAATTACTTCAATTTCGAAGGGGTTCCCCGTCAACGAATGGTAAGTCAACTAGCATTACTAGACCGTTATGCCTATTGTCTTAATTGTGGTTGAAAAAGCGGAATGCTTTTTGCTTACATTGAGCAAAGTGCGTTTCCGGGGAACCGAGACAGCAGACAATGTAGTTGGTCTTCGATCATCAATAAGACGAAGGTTGGACTGGAGATGAACGTCTGGCACGACGATCTCCTGTGAACAGTTATTGCAAACCGGTCGTCCGGACAACAAACTTCGAATTTGGTGTCCTATAAAGGTTTTGAAGTAGCCTAGTAAATCTTACGAAGCGCATAAATCTCTAGTTCCTTGCCCTGCAAAACGTGTTCCGTTACCTCAAGTTTCCTAAAAGAAGACGGTGGGATAGAGAAAGATTAGACAATGTGGTACTTTGACAAGTTGTGATTTTCAATCTTCAGGTCTTCAAAAGAGTCGGAGCACTCTGAAAGAGGTAAGTGCTGAGCAGTAAACCTACCATTCCTTAATTGGGCAGCCTTGTCCTTCAGTTCTAAAAGTATAGGGAAATAAACAGTAACATAAAGACCCCAGATGCTATTGCAAAGCCACTTTCATAAAAACAGATATCAGAGTCAGGACGGGAAAAAACACGAACAGAGGTATAGGTAAAAATTATAAAAGTAACCAATATCTGCTGTGGCTAAGAACCCAGACGACAAGGGTTGCTGTCGTACGACACTTCCGGATAAAAGAATAAGGTAGAGTAGGGCGCGGACGACTCCTCAGATCGCCGGCTAATGGGTTAACCCACCGACGTGACGGTTATCCTTAAACATTAAAAACGTTGCACTGCCTTCCCATGCGACTATCCAATGCTAATCTGACTTATGACCGGATCAGTTGGGTAGAAAACTGAAAATGTGCAGCTTACATGACCAGAAAGCATTTTTTAAGAAACCGAGTAGAACAGCCGACTCCTGAATTAGGGTAAATAACCCTCCTCGGAAAAATGACAACAAATCCGATTTGTTCTGACTTAGAAGGCGAGCCTATGCAATTTCACCATAGAGACCACAGAGAAAGCCTCTACAATTAATAAGACGTAAAGTTCTAATAGATATTACTGCAGACACTTGTCATAGTCGCCTTAAAAGTGTTCAATCTACTAGAAATTGCAGACTGTCATGCTTCTGACTCAGTAAACAGAATGTCGGCGCGGAGAGTCATGTGCTGGCCTATAATTACAAACAATTTAGTTTAAAGTTGGCGATCCCGTCCGCATATGAGTGGGCTTCATAACGGCTAAATTAAAAATTAATTATACCCTGGCGTTTAATTCTGAACTTTTGGGCCGTCCCTCCTGATAGTAAGCCTTTACCTAAGTACTGTTGACACTCCGTGACGGTTCAAAAGCCTGTTGGCTGCTAATGAAGAGGAAGCTAGGCGTTGAATATCTGAAGGATGAACCCAGTCACAGTTTCCGACCCAGGTCAAGCAGGCAAGAGATGGGAGATGATCGACGTGGCGTACAGCCTCGCATCCAGCGAGAAAATTCGACTATAACATTTTCAAAATTGCCTGATCAAAGTTCTGTGGCTTAAGGATGCAGTCACAGTGAGCACGCGACGGTGCAGGTGGTATGCATGGGACCCCATAACTAAATCCAACGGTCTCGACGTTGTCACCTTTGAACCATAGCAAGCGAGAAAGTGTCATAGATGTTGCGCACTTCTGTCTCATGGTAAACTAGTTAACGCACTAGCCATTGTTTGGTTTACTCTGTGGGGCATTCGTTCCCTGTTAAACGGCCAAATCGGCCTGCCACCGACTAACAGCAGTGGGCTACCTTAAGATGTCAAAGTCCATTTGGTTTTCCAGAGCAATAAGGTCCTAATTAAGATTCGTTAGTAATTTCTAAGTAAGAAGGAATGCCTACAAAGGGAGTGAAACCTTAGCCAGAATAGTGTTTTTGCAGGCCGAAGGCCTTCGGCTGGTTTATCATAAGCACAACGATACATCAGTGATACAGGTTAAGCAAGAGGAAGCGCGAAAATTGTATCTGAACCCAGGTTTTCCAAAGCAAAGTACGTTGTGTTAGTAATTCACTAATCACTCTCTGGAAGATAAATTATAGTTTTTGCGATTTGGAGTCGAACAGTATGCTATTATACTGCATGTAACAGCTGTTACTTAACCACGCTTTACGAACCTGCGATTTTTGTAGTAAAAACATCCCAAATGGTTTTTCGCATGCTTGTCAGGGCGTTTGTGAAGGCCATATCAAGGCCCTGAAAGGCCTCAGACACAAACATTTCCTGGTCCATAGTGGCTGATGACGTAATAGGCCAAATGAACTCCGGCGAAGCCCGTCTGCTATTACAAAATACACGATAAGCGCGTAGTCGAATAAACGATGCGAACAAACAAAACAGTGTCAATTTTATTTATTTAGACAGGATGGGCGAAAAACTTCAGTCGGCTAAAGATATGAGTACCTTTTCTGAAAAAATATCATTAATGTCGCATCTTTTGCAAAAAAGAATGACCGAATATGATAAAAAATCTATACAATAAAATAAATTTGCGCAGCTGTAGGCAGACAGCGGGACGCCAGTTCCTCATCCTCGGTGTCAAAAGACCGTAGTAGTGACGTCAACGGGTTTCGGTTAGGTTAAAAACAGTGGACGATCACAGCCACTTGGTATAGGTGACGCTCATTGCCCGAAGTAAAGGTCTGAGGAGGGGAAATTGTGCTCGAATAAGAATAATTGGAATCTAGGCGTTCAGTTTACAGCTGCAAATGCACTGTTGAAAGGTATCATGCACGCTGAGTTGGCGTAGGTGGTGCCAACCGTACTTGGTAGTGCAGATACGACTATGGTAATAAAAAGCTCTTATAGACAGAACATTGACAGCCAACGTAAACGCAGCGAGGAAAAGTGCTGTCTGCCTCTGTTTCGCCGATTCGGCATCTAGAACTAATCAGTGGTCCCAGGAAGCCATATTTTTGTAAAAATAAATAAATTGTATATTTAAGGCCCGGAGGATCCCATCATTAAAAACTTAATATATCGGTATAAGTAAATACAAAGAGGATTCGACGGCGCCCAAGCAGTGCCAAATCAGTAAACCTATTTAATTAATAATCGCTGCACTAGGTGAACAGCCATGTGAACAGCCATGTGAACAGCAGGAATTAGTAGTATGTTAGGCACATCCGATTTAGAAAGATTCGACATTTTTAATATAATGCTCAACAATCTTTGGAATTTTCGTTGAACTAGGAAAGAAGCAGTGAAAATATTCATACGGTTAAATCAAGGGCGGAGTTCAGCGATACGACAATTAAAAATTAATAACTAGGTGAGAAACCTGCTTCTATAAATAATTAATAGCTAACTTTTTTATATTGTATATTTTTGTATATTTTATATTTCTCAGATTGACGTGCATAGACCTTAATGACCCCATAGATACAAAATCGAAATTATACATGCAAATATATAAAGAAAACATAAAATACAGTTAAACATTTTACATCAAACGTGCAGTGGTACGATACACATAATTTGAAATCATTAAGAGCAGCGTAATGGTCGGCTGAAGACATTCCTGTAGGAAAGAGTAGTCATTTATCAAAAATTAAGCAGTTTAACTATCGTTTGAACATATCAACGGTATTCGACGTCATCATTTCGCTTGGAAGTGAGTTCCATAGTCGAGCATTACTATATCTGCTAAGAATTACAGACCACTGACGATACAACTTGTGTACCGTTCGCCTTGCCAAATGTCCGATCAGGACCTCATTCTCATAACAGAAATCTACAAAGCCAGCGAGAAAAAAGATGTCCTCGTTGTTGGGGATTTTAACGCTCCTGGTATTGACTAGAAGACATGGACTGCGCAGGCAATGCCAGATAACTTCAACCACAACCTAATATCGTGGGCAGCAGACAAACTTCTCGGTCAGAAGTCGCTTTTGGAACACGGACGAGAGAAGGAAACCAGTCAAATTATCTTGACCTGATTTATACCCGAGAGGAGGAGAATGTGCTAGACCTCCAGGATCAACCGCCATCAGGGTTAAGCGATCACATTACGCTATGCTTCGAGTAATCACGGTTTTCAAACCAAATTTACCCGATACATGGAAAATAAACATTTAGAAGGGGGGACTACTCACTTATGCGAAGACAAATTTCAGAGATATTAACTTTTCAAACATGCAATAACCTCGACTTTGCTCATGAATTAACCATGAATTAATAAAAAATTTCGTAAGCACTCTTGATTGGCATAGCATATTTTTCATCAACGATCCAAACTTTTTCCATGAGCACGTACAGATCCTTACAGAAAAATTCCAGGTTTTTATCCAGTTTAAGATTTTTCCTTCAAATAGAGCTTCTTCTACTGTTCCACATTTTCTCCAAAACAGACTTTAAAAATAACAAAAGCAACTTAAAGATCCATCTTAAAGGTCTTTGTCAGTTCACTTAAGGATTGCACAAATGTTTGAATTAGCATTGAAAATTAGGATGGCACGAGATGTGCACAGGGAGTCTTTAAATAATAATAAATAAATAAATAGTATATTTAAGGCCTAGAGGGCCTCATCATTACAAACTTAGTATCACAGGCACTAAGTGATGCCGATTCATCCAACTCTGTTGCTCAAATCTTCCATTTCGGTCATCGGATAAGCGTGTGAATGAAACTCCACCTTTACTTGTTTGTAACAAAAAATCGTTACAGAGGACTTGGGTAAAGCAGAATTGTAAAATTCGTTTTTAACCAATGAAACTAGCCTCACTCCCTCAATTCCTCTGCTTTCAAATTCAAATTCACTTCCAAAAACCATTAATTTCTCGACTTCACGTTTTCAAAAAGAAATAGCTCACCTAAATATTCACATTCGGTTGGAACTGATAACATTCCAAACTCCCGTATTAAATGGTTAAGAGATTTTCCACCTTTACTAAGCAAATTATTCTCAGCATTTCTCGAAAACGGTTTCTTCCCCGATTATTGGAAAACTTCTATTATAATACCAGTTTTAAATCTGGTTCCCGATCTGTCATTCATAACTATCGCGGTGTTCATAAAACGCCCTCTCTTGCTAAACTCTTCGAAAAAAACTAATTGCAAAACAAATCACGAATTTTTTTGCATAAGTAAGCAAATTATCAACTTTTTCCCCACACGGCTTTTTACCGGACTGCTCTTGTGAAACCTGCCACATTTCTTTTCTAAATCTTCTAACCTCTCTTCGTAATGATAATCTATCTGTAGTAGTTATCTATTTTTGATCTTAATAAGGCAGCCGATAAAGTGCCTCATATACTACTTCTAGCTAAACTAGAAGCTATAGGGTTTCGTAGTCCCCTTACTGACTTTATTAGATCATACCTAAATGATCGAAAACAAAAAGTTTTAGTGGGGTCCACATACTCAATTGCTACCCCGATCGTTAGTGGTGTCCTTCAAGGTACCGTATTAGGTCCTTTGTTGATCTTACTGTATATAAATGACATTTCATCGATAGTTAACATTATCAATCTTTCTTTATGCTGATGACCTCAAATGCGCGTATTCTTTCTTTAACTCTACGACCGAACGATGCCTAGAACAAATTCATGCGGACTGAGATGCTCTTTCGGCGTGGAGCTCCACATGGCTAATGGAGTTCTCACCTTCTAATTGTCGCTACATGAATTTTGGGCCTGTAAGGCTGCCGCAAACTGTTATTTTTAAAGGTTGCCTCTTTGACTGAATGTTCCTCCATCAAGGGCTTGGCCTTAAGCTACACAAATAAATTATATCTTTCGCTGCTCAGATTCGCGGCTTTATTTCTTATAATTTCTACCTTCCTGAAATTAAATTAAGACTTATTCGTATGGTTGTGATTCCCATTCTTAAATTTTGCTGTCCTTTCTTCGGTGTAATGAACGAATCTAACCGTTCACAAATTGAAAATGTCCAAAGAAATTTCACAAAAAACTCCTGTTTCCGACCCTTTCCAGTACTCCCTACTCAACAAGAAGCCAGCTAATAAATTTAAAATTTCTTTGGGTCAGAAGACTGGAAGCAGGATTTTGTCTCCTTTTCCGACTAAATAATAGCTCAAATCTCCCCAAGCTTCGTGTCATTACCCCCGTTATTCTTTCTTATAACATTAGAAATTCTGCACTAATTATATCTCCCCCTGCATCCTCCACGTGTAAGCGCTCTCTCTATTCTTTGCTTCTAAGTATAGCTTTCTTTGGAATAACTTTCCAATTGAAATTAGGTCGTTTACTAGTCTATCTCCAAGCAAGCGAAGAATGCACATTTATCTTAACATTGATTCTATTAACCTTTTATTTTCCTCATCTTTTCCCAGTAGCTTTCCTCATGACTCGAAAAAAGGACCATCGGGAATTTAAGTGACCCTCTTCGAACTATATTTTCGCTACCTCGAGTCCCCCATTAACCCTGATGTCTCCTTATATCGCCAGTCATCCAAACGATGAAGTCATTCGGACGTACACATTCAGTGGTCCACAGTCTAAAATCCAGCCGTTTCGTTGGATACTAACCATCATAAGAATTAAACTCTGGATCCTATGACGCTGAGGCCTCAATTTCATTGACGTGTTTTCGTGAGATTTTTTCATACGCCTAAGTGATCAAGAACGAACCATCTCAACATTTTATTATCTTATTCTGAAATTCTTCTACATTATTACCCTAGTCTACCACCTAACCTTTTTTTCCTAAGAAGTATTTTCTCATACCTTCTATTATAAAACGAAGGCCCATGGAACTCTGCCTCCATTTCTAAGGAAGATATTTTTTCACTGCCTATCTTTCTTGTTCGCTATTAATTTCAAAACATCGCTAACTGTTGGCCTAACAGGACAAGTTCTATCTACATTTTTAAGTATTTGTACATTTTAACTGCACACATTGTCATAAATTTATTTCTTTACTAATGTTTGTTTAGATAGTGCCTTGCCGGTTCTAACCAAAGATAAATTTTAAAATTCTACATATCCTGGGAAACAGAACTACATGGTGGAAGCAATAAGGATTGGATGACTTTCAGCTCACTATTGAAAAAGATTGTTTACCTCAAATGAACTCTCAGAAGAAAGAGTTGGATGCTATCCATATACCTACATATGTGTGTGTATATATTTATTTTAGTGGAATTCCGTTCAATTAGTACTGGTGTTTGTGGAAACGGCTTCTCCCAGATTTCAAGCGTAAAACTACACATTTGGGTATATTAAACGTTACAAGCCACTTGCTGGACCAGACAGCCAATTTTTCAAAGGTTTCTTGTTGTTTCTGTGGGTCGTCAACAGAGCTGATGGGTTTTCAGATTTTGATACCATCTGCAAACATGATGGCATTGCAGTCAAGGTTATCGGTGCGGATTGGTATGCTGCAGTGGGATGATACTGCGATTTTAGTGACAACGTATGAGGGTACGTATCAAACCTTGTCGTGTGAGAGATAATGTGACAACCAGAGCTACTCTTTATAACCATCAAGGGGGTGAGCCAGGAGGATTTTATGATAGAAAACAGGGCCGAAACGAAGAGGGAAAGAAGAGGTCACTAGAGAATTAACGCAGAGAATTGGCAGAGGAGGGAAACGGCTGAAAATAAAAGATAGTCAAATAGTCCAGGACAAGTTCTGTCTACATTATTAAGTATTTGTACATTTTATCTGCACACGTTGTCATAAGTTTATGTCATTACAAATGCTTGTTTAGACAGTGCCTTAACGGTGCGAACCAAATATAAATGCTTAATTCTAAATCAATGTGTCTTTCCTGTGGCTAAAACCTGTAACAATGAATTCTGGGTCTCCAAGACGAATCGATCATTGAAAGTACTCTCCGCAAATGTACAAAGCTTGTACAACAACCTGGACGATCTTAGAAACGTTGTGGATGAAAATAAACCAGACATTATGGCTTTCACTGAAACGTGGCTTAATTCAAACATTAATGATTCTGAAATATCACTAAGAGGATATCAACACTTCAGGAGAGATAGACCAAGTCGAGGAGGACGAGTCTTCTTTTATGTCACTCGCAAGCTGACCGCTATGGCTGACATACATATTCCATTACGCGATGTAGAACTCTTAAGCACTAATGTATCTGCTAAGTATTCAAGACCACTGACGATATCGGTAGTGTACCGTTCGCCTTATCATACTTCCGATCAGGATCTCATTCTCGTAATGGAACACTACAAAGCCAGCGAGAATAAAGATTTCCTCATTGTTGGGGATTGCAACGCTCCTGGTATTGGCGAGCAAACCCGGACTGCGCATGCAATTTCAGATAATTTCAACCAAAATCTAATTCAATGGGCAGCAGACTAACTTCTATGGCAGAATGTCGCCTTTGGAACACGAACTAGAGAAGGACAACAGTCAAACAGTCTTGACCTCATATTTACCCGAGATGAGGAGAATGAGCTAGACCTACAGGATCGACCAGCATTAGGGTCAAGTGATCCTAGTACGCTGTACTTCAAATACTCACTGTTTTCAAAACCGAATTTACCCGATAATTGGGAAAGAAACATTTGGAAGGGGGACTTCTCACTTATGAGAAGACAACGGTCAGAGATATCCCGGGAAACAGAACTACATAGTGGAAGCAATAAGGATTGGATGAATTTCAGCTCACTATTGAAAAGGATTGTTTACCTCAAATGTACTCTCAGAAGAAAGAGAAACAAATACCGCCCAGTGGATAAACTCAAAATTGCAGGCCTATTTCAAAAAAGCAATCGCTTCTGGAGGCGGTAGAGACAAACCGGCTCCGATTCTCACTTATGGGAACATAAGCAGCAACGCAACGTTTGTAAAAGAGAGGCTACGAACCTGCGAAGGAATTTCGAACTAAACTAACTGTAAAATCACTGAAACACCCCAGAATGCTATCTGGCTATATACGGAGTACAAAGAGAACTCAGGAAATGATTCCTGCCCATAGGTCTGCAGACGGAAAACTGGAGACCGATGATCAATTTAAAGCAACCCTTCTTCCCAAATTCTATCAGATTTTCTTCATTCAAGAGTCTAATACTTTTGCTGCTATTCTACCCGTTTGTCAACCAAAGTTTACCCCTACTTTCCCTTCATCATCCACCTCCCCCTAACCCACAACAAAGGACCTAGACCTATTCTTTTCTACGACCATAGTTAAATACCGAATTACTCCGAATAAATCCTGCCAAGTTTCCTAGGCTGGATAGAAATCCTGCATAAGCACTTAGAAATCTTTATATTCCATTCCATTATATTCCCAAAGTCCTTT
>WEDG01003156.1:0-180255 GCA_017591395.1 Schistocephalus solidus
ATCGACAGACTGACGCCATATATATATATATATATATATATATATATATATATATATATATATATATATATATATATATATATATATATATGAAATGGAACCGACAAAGACAAGGAGACCGGAATGGCCATTTCTGGCTTATTAGCCGTCATCGGCCAGTCATACCCAATCCCAAGTGTATATATATATATATAAAACTTTCATCATCCTCCATATGAATAAGACAAGGAGAACACATGTCTACTAAGTGGTGAAGATTCTTGCTGACCTCAGTTGTATATATAGTACAGAACAGATGGTAGAGTAGCTTATCTTTCTCCTGAATTATCATAAATCTCACGAGAAAAACTATGTAACAACAATATCTGTAAGTGGCTGACTGTCTGCCTGCGTTTAAAACAGCATAAAATCTCTCAGTTTCGGAAACAAACAGGTTGACTGTAGGGGTTTGCTCAGTGTGATTATTTAGCACAAAAATGAAAGTTTTCTTGCATCAGTTTTGACGTAAGCAGTGATGGCTAGTTCAGTCTGCCCAGCAGTGCTTTCCGGAGAGATCTAAATACAGATTTGAAGAAACTTCTATCGATTTCCTGATATTCTCACATTCGTAAAGAAGCAAAACACATTCTTTAAAGTTACAACAACTGATAAAGCTAAACAATGTTTGCACTTAGGCTTTTTTCCATGATTTTTCTTGTGAAACTGCTTAGGTGGGTATGTAGAGAAACTTAAAACCACATGAACATCCTGTAGTGATCAAATGCGCGTTGTGCCTTCAATCTGGCGCGAAGCTTTGAGCCTCTGAGTTAAGGGAATGTGGCCTTTGGGTGGCGGCCGTCAGCTTTCGAATCATTTGGCTGCAGCCCTATTCTTCCAACCCTGTGGGACAAATAGAGTCTGCTAAATAATTTGGAAGATGTGCACAACAGGCATTAGGGACTCCACACAAGAACTCATGTGCAGCAGTACTTGCACTTCATAACGCTAATTATCTTCTTTCACTAACGTGCCCGCTATTTCTGGCATCCAGTCTAGCATTGGCGAAAATATAGCGAAATTGTTAATGCTGCGTTTAGATATAAGAAAAGAAAAGGGATGAAGCCACTTCATGAGCATACTTTAGGCCCGAATCTATCGGAAATCCTAGCAAAATGCTACTTTTTGGTGGTTTTCAGACTTTGCGAAATTCAAAAACAGGTTAGAAACACGAGTAAACATCTTTAAATACGACAAAAAGCAAACATTGAACATATTTCATGATTCGTAATAAGGAAAGGACGTGTTTTTACTGAGATATCTGGATACCAGGCACATCACGCAGTCGTAAGAGGGTTTACGTGTAGATGGAGTCGACGTTTAGACCCCATAAACACAGCTGACGGTGTAGCGCTTATGACCGGAAAGCAACAGACCAACTATTTCAATAAAATAAAAAAAATGGGACCATATGGGACTAGAGAGGTAAGATTCTAAGCTCAAATATAAGATCAGTGGCAACAACTGGCAGGAGCGTTACATTGCGCGGTGTGTTCATTAACTTCACGTAGAGATTGGTTTTTTGGTAGGCGTTTCAACTAGCGGATCTCATGATGCTGGTATTGGCAACGGGACTTGGAGCTCCGAGGGAGCGATACGTTTGACTGACCACTGGTGTGGCTGGCATGCATGCAAACCACCGGTTGGTGTTCATATACCCTCGTCTATCGGCGGATGTCTTTTCTTTGAGTACGATGCATGGTGGTATATATTTGCAGTCTAGGCAATATCAGTAGGATCGTTTACTCCAATCCTTGCGCGTCCCGAGGCTTTTTTTAACGGATTCATGCAATTTGGTTGTTTAGTTATTCCTCTACGAAAACCGGAACCTGTGAATGAAAACGGGTTCAAAAAATACTCTCATCGTTTCGCACTGGCGAAAGGAAGCTTAAAAAAACACACTGAGTATCTTAACTCGATAGAAGTGCCAAACATTTCTTTAAAAACCTTTAGCAACGTTAATACCATCAAACATGCAATGTTAAATTTTAACAAGATGTAACGGTATGCTATGTGAAGTACCAATAAAGCCAGAAATCTAAGACCCGTCTAATAAGGGACCGGTGGTAATGGGAGTTTTAGTGGTGGGGCATTACCACGGGTAATATAAGGTGTATATGGCCCTTTCAAAATGGCATGTGTTGTACTTTCTTTTCTTTGATTTTACGAAGTCTATACTGCGCGACTGTTATAAAGGCTCTGAGAATTTTATAGCCATAGCATATCGCGGCCTTAAGGCTCTCGTATGACTTCAATGCCGGTATCACCCACACACACTTCGGTAGAATTCTATCTCTTCTACATCGGTGTAAACGGATAATCGTTCTGGCGTGAAACAGTCGCCAATCGCACACTTTTCCATCGTCGAGTATAAAGCAAAACACAAGCCCTGGGTTCCTGGTAGTCTTAGTGTTGGACCTAACCTACCGATTCCGAACAAGAAAAAAAATTACCATGTATAAAAAGAAAAATTATGTTTCCGTGGACGAACTCAGTACATGGTTTGTAAGCAAAAAACCTTAATGGAAACCCAAAATTCAGAAATTGCAAATAATAAAAGTTAAATTTTAAAGCACACTTTAAACAGAGCAAATATGTTGATTTATAATAATGGAAGAAAAGTAATCAATAAAAATAAAAGCACACAAAAATTCTTTTGCATTTTGCTCCGTTTTGACTTATTTACAAAAGGAAAATAGGTAGAATGTCGATGGTCTTCGTGACGAAGTATTGAAGGATTTAAAAGCTTATAGTGATCATTTTCTTCAAAAGCTTTCTACATAGAGTATGCCATTGTGTAAGCGCTTGTAAATGTTACAAATGGAATTAATTTTCAAGGAAAACCTGTTAAAGAACAGTACCTAATCATTCCTTCCGTAGACGATTGTTCATTCTCAGTATAGAACAGTCAGGCTTGGATTAAATCATTTCCCTCAAAAATTCCCCGGTTATGAAGAAAAGTCAATTCTATCAGAAATATACTCATTTCCTACAATTGCACAAAACTCGGCTGAACATCTGTCTGAGGAAATGCCTATCCAATCATCTGATCAATTTGTACGTCAATGTTGGTGTCTTGGGTTCCAAGTGTGGATACGACTGCTTCATTTGACCCAATTGTCAAAAGCTCACCGGCCTCGGCGGGATTCGAATTCACGGCAGTAAAGACAAGGCTTGTGCACAAACAACGCTCCAAACACCGGCAGCCGTGACTCTTATCACATTTTGGACCAACTCTGGTGGAATTAAACTCACTGCACCCGGCCGGGGTCTCGTGGTTCAGGTGGTTAGAGCGTTGGCTGTACTCAAGCCTAGTCCTTCATACCGCTGCGTTTTTCCAAAATGCGTTAACTTAGATCTTCAGATCTTCCAAAATACATGGTAAAATTTAATTATCTGATTACTCTTTATGCGTAAAAAGAGACCTTGCTCACGGAAACTTACGCAAAATGAGGTTCACATTATAAAAGGCGTGTAAAACACCGTCGAAAAGGTAGATTTTCGGAAATGGATAAAGTCAGTGGATAAAAGCATAGTTCGCTACTGAAAGTGTTATTCGGTGAACTTTGAGTATTTCCGTCCATAGAACCCTTTGTATAGGAGTGTAAGAGTGGGACGGCTATTGGTTTTAAGTAAACTGTGAGGCACATTTGACAAAAACATAGCGTAAACCTTGCTCATATAGGTGGAGGCCCACACTTAATGTTACCAGGGAAAGCACCTGATATAGTCTTATATATGCAACATAAGTAATCTTCAGTCTTCAGCGTGATGTCGATTTTTACCTAAATTGTATTGTTTTCGTTAATGCAATGACCTAGAAGCATGTGATCTTTAAGTAAAGACCACTCTATTGGCTGTTTTATGTTGAGAAAGCAATATTAATAATATAAACGGCAGCTCAACTGTCTTTTTGTGGCCTCGGGCCACCATGTTTCATCACATTTTTCTACCAATTGTGGTGCACCATCAAGTGACTTGAAGACCAGGAAACAGGTAGGAGTTGGAGCACAAACTCTCAAGAAAAACTGATTTTCTTCCAAGTGATGACAATAAAAAAGTTTGGTGGATGGGCGCTGACCGATCGGTTACGGGTCTCTTTCGTCCCGTTCCATTTCTGGCTAAAAAGCCATCATCAGTCAGAAAATGGGTCCGGGGCGCAGTGGGTTAGAGCGGCGGACCTCTAATAACCAAGTCGCACGTTCGAGCCTCAGTGGTACAGCATTCGCGGCTGGGTATGGCTGACTGATGATTGCTTACTAGCCAGGAATTTTCGTTTCAGTCCCCCTTGTTTTTGCTGCGTACTTTATTCCGTCAATAAAAAGACCATTTTCAGTCAAGTATACAAACTGCCTAAAAACGATGAAGAAATAGCCATCAAATATGCAATGATTTTAACTAAGATTAGCAGCCAGTAGGCAGATGTCAAATTTAAGCATCCAACACCTCGATTGATTATTATCTGATCACATGCCATGTGTACGCAATGCACACTAAAACTCCGTATTGTCTTACTGGCAGGAGGCAATTTAATGATATTAGTCTGCGCTTCACGAGCGTCCAACCAACAGCAGAATCTTATCGTTAGGGTGCTGAAATACACAACCATTACCATTTTGACCCCCAGTCTGAACTCACCTCGTTACACTACAGATTGCTGGCCTCAGGTCCCAGAAAGTTTGAGCCGAAGGCGGCGGCTGGAGGAAGGTCGCGGGAGGGGGAAGGGGACGGAGAGAAAAAAACTGCTTACTGTACCGTCAAAGTGGGCTGCTATCAAACTCTGCGCGTCGGCCATCTGGGTCGCGTGTCACGCCTGATGTGCGCGCGATGCCTGTATCCAGTGGTTGTGCTGTCAACCAAGTTAGTGCTGGGAGAGGAAGCACAACCCGCCACGGTCGACTTCACTGCAAATTCTATCCTCTGTGGGGATAACCGAAGCCTGCTATCTGATGACGAATAGAGATGAGAAGGTGGCGAAGGACATTAAAAGTCGAAGGAGCTCCGACCGCAGGATATGGTTAGGCTTCTTTTACCGTTTAGCATGCGTGCACTTTCAAGCGCCCAGGGATTCATGTCGAAGGTAGAGGCCAGGAGACATAAATGTCTAGAAATCAACATGAAACGCTAGGATAATCAAACTGTCAACGCACTTTTCCGCTTCGCACTTCAAGGGACGATCGTTCTGGGCTGTTGAAACTCTGGTTAAAGGCGGGTGAGCCATGGTCACCAGCTGAAACCAGCGAATTTTTAAAATCACCTTCATGAGGATATGAGGCAGAGTAGGAAAAAAATGCAGAAACATCCGGTGCCTTATATCTCTTTTTCATTTAAAATCTATGAGAAGAACGCACTTGTTGCTAGGAAATCCGGGTAAATGCAATGTAACCTTCAACATACCAAAAAAATCCGTTGCAAATGTCCACATACAAAGCACTCGAGGTTAGTCCCTATCCTCCAGTTGCGGATTACCAAATCATGAAATTTGCCACTGCTGTCGGGTGTTCTACTAGGAAAGTTTTGCAAAAAAACGCTGTCTGTCATATTTTAGAGAGCATATGGGGTTTTCTTGTAAGGGGAGCATAGTGTTTAAACGATAACTGCCCTAGTAAGAAGGTATTACTAGTCCTTCCTGAAAAACGGACATTCCTTATCCATGCACTGATAGCTTTTAATCGCAAATAACATATTGATGCGCTGAAATAAACTGTTTTCCGCAGATATTACCCTGTTGTCTATGTAGCGGTGTGTAACACACCAGGGAAAGTGAAACTGAACTTGTCACGTTTGCAGCGTGTTTCAAACTGCTCCTTCAAGATTATTCGCCTGCTTAATGCTACTGTTGAAAACAGGCAACTTTTTAACCCCACCCCCTTCCCCCGTCACATTCCCCTAATGAGGCGCTTATACCCACTGCGCTCAAATGAGTCGACATTTGGGCGTGCGTAAAGGCAGTCTCCGGTGTGACAGAAGCCCGCCTGGCTGCTCAGACAATCTCCTAATGAACAACCCCTTTAGATGGCAAATAACCCAATAGAGCTATCCACGAAGCGCTCTACTGAGGAAAATAAAGTTACATTTTCTCAAGAAAAGAGCTCTTTTGAGTTAAGCAGTGTCATTTGGACAGTCAAGCTTCCCCTACGCCAATTAAGTTAAGAGGACTTGTCCATTTTTTTATAAGAAGGGTAGTGCGCATTCCGAATTCATACTATAGAAAGGTGAATACTCCCTGAGAACAAAGCGTGCTTATTGAACGTGCATTTTCATGTTTTGCGAGATATGTCAGTTGAACATGCCGCCAAATGCATTGCAATTGTAATGAAAGGTCTTAGTAGGTTTAATCCAAGACAGCGGAGTCTCCAGCGATGTAGTTAGTCACCTGATTTATTTTAGAGTTCAGTTGTTAAGATCTTTCTTTTTTTTGAAAATTCAGTAGTTTTGGAGAAGAAATAAATTCCAAAAAGGTAGACGAAAGGAGTAGTTATATGCCGTCTGGTGTTTCCGTCTCATTATGTGGCTTACATCAATAAGGAACGGATGGGTCAAGGCAGGGTGAAGCAGAGGCAGTGCCAGGCCTTATTTGCCATCATCAGCTGGCGACGCTCAGGAAAAGCAGCTCTGAATATACAAAAGGAAGCTGAAAAGGATCGGTCATAGCGTCACCTGTACTAGCTAAAAGCCCTGACACCTGTTTCACCGATATGCTACCATTGCGCCGGTCCGCGCCTATAGAACCTTGAATAAACTAGCCTGCTCCAAGGTAAGAAAATAATTTCGTAAAAAATTAAAAAGCTGAAATTTTAAAATAAGTGTATCTACCAGATAGTCCAGAGGGAAGCCTGGGGGACCCACTGCTGAACCGAACACCTCGCAGCTGGGCCAATGCTACGACAGAATATCGGCTAAAAACGCGTCTCAGCTTTGTAGCTAGTACCTGTGCTGTCAGCATGGTGAATAATTTCATAAACTACTGAGAGCTTGTGCGTAATTCGCTGTTATCCCGCAATGAATGATGAACTTCGGTCAAATTATTATTATCAAAGTTCGGTCTGCGCATATAAGCCCTTGAATAAACTGACGTGCTCCAGGTTACGAATGAATAACTGAGGACATTAAAAAGCTGAAGTTTTAGAATTAGGAATAAAAGTTTTCTCAGAACACTTCTTATCGGAGTGCTAGCTGCGTCAACCATACACTCTTATCAATTGAGTTACACCTGCAGAAGTTACACCAGACAAATTCCATATTTCTTGGTCACATATAGTTTTATTATGCACTGTAAAGTCTCTGACGGGCATCATTCGAAAGCCGGCAACGTTTTTGGGTTGTGTGCTGCTACTTATGTTGCCTCTGTGGCGTGCAAGACTTCAGTGTTACATCCGGCTTCCCATCGGAAAGTTTGGACCCCACAGAGAGAAACATGTAGATGGGATGTTTGCTAGGGGAGAGCAAAAAGCTATGATCATGCACCGTCGATAAGGAGAAACCCTAGAGCTCCTCGAATTCCAGAACCAACGTTTCTTCTTAAAAACATCACAAATGCTGCTGCTCACTTCGGAAAGTTAGAACATATCCGGGGACGGGGTATAAATGATCAGGCCTATGCTGAATCGCTTTTTATAAACATTAACGTAGACCACATGGCTGCTATGCAGTGACTAACTGATTCCTAACTTTCACACAACTAACTAGCGTTTCTCGGTCTGGCGAACTTATGCCAAAGTAGCCAGGGAACATTGCACTTTCTACGAAGTATATCAGAAAACCCAGGCATTTCCAACGCAGTTTAGATCATTCATCTGCCAAAAACAACGCAGGCCAACCTTCGGGCAGAATCTTCAGCGTCAACGTTTTTCAGAACTAGCATTCCCCCATTGACGCAATCTGTATTCTTACGCATGAAATGTTGAAATTTGGGTGAAAATGTTGACCAACGGAGTCGCTCGCATTTGCGTCGTTAGGTAACAGCTAAAGGCGTCATTTTCTATTTTGGCTTGGTTCACCTATCCAACCGCGTGCACAGCAAGCTATTAACGAACTGACCGGTAAGCGGCTGTCCAAAGTATTGCCCGCCTTATTGTTGGGCGCTTTCGGTCGAACCGTTGGCACAGTGTAAGGTTGTTTATCCCGTTTTAGTCTGACAATCCGTTTCCTGATGCAATTTTCGGCAGGGTTATTTTTTGGTCGAACACGGGTAAAAGTACCTCTCGCACAACATGTGGCCTTGCGCTAAATTACATGGGGGACAGCTATCTAACCTCACTCATACCGCCTTGCTCTCTTAAACCCGGCTCTTACATCAATCATACCAACCCTAGCCAACCTTACCCTAACATCATCCCTTCCGGAACAAAGGGGAGAGTTACCTGGCAGTAGATTTGATATCTCATTATCTATTAAACGGAATTATAAAATATGTTATGGAGTAGAAAAACATTTCTTCAGTATAGGTGCATTATTGCTTATCATGCAGCATAATCCTCAGGTAGTTCAATCACGTCAGAATGCGGGCTTTGAATGAGATTCTCTGCGGTTGCCTGCGAAAACCACACTCGTTATGAAAAAATACTTAGTATGTATGATTTTTCAAAATTGATTTTCGATGCTATAACTATAGTTCGTTGAAATCCTCTACGTAACCGTTCTTTCTTTTAGGTATCTGTTGGTGAATTGCATGTTCTCTAAATTGATTAATTCAAGAAATGAAATCATTCGTTTTGAACGTTATTCCAATTCCCGCATAATTATGAACCTTATCTGCTGTTCAGCCTGTCTTCAGTATTTCAAAACTACAAGTAGCACATTTCAATTTGATGAAAATCATATCTTTGTATGCATTATTGAGACGAAGACATATAGGACTCATTAAATTTTGTGTAGAATTTGAGCCAAGTTGTATAAAATCACAAATGGCATAAAAATACAGACAGATACATTGCCGTATGATTAAACGTTTCATGTTTTAGAAAATTTCTTAAACGGTTTCAAATCGAAAACTGCCCCATATTTGAAGGATAGGTGGTAAAGAACACGTATTTTCTACCAAATAAGTAGAACCATAGCTATTTTGGTGCAGATTTCCAAGGAAATATACTTAAATTTGTGAGAAGTGGCGCTCACCGATAAAATTACGAAAAATGCTTGTCCTGTTGTGCCTTGGGGCTCAATCAAGAGCTCTCGCAGGCAATCCCATAGCAACACACGTAAAACCAATGGAAGACCGGCATAGACAAGGGAGACTGAAAATGCAATTTCAGAATTATTGGTCGTCATCAGCCGATTAGTGAAACTTTATTAGAAAAAGGCATACTATTTCAGTATTCTTTTTTTTCCGATCCATGTTTCTGCAGGAGGCCAGGAAGACGTTCATTCAAAAGCCCACAACCCAGCTCATGAAATGTTTACCAAAATGTTAAACGTTTTTTTGGATTATAAAAGCTTTAGCAGAGTTTTTAGGTAAATTATACTGCAGCACACTACCCAGATATTTCAGCTATTTCAAGATGTGATTTTCCGAATGTACGCCTTCCCGGCCTTCGGTAAAAATGAAACTGCAATAAATGACTACCAAATTTGCGTGCACGTTTCTCAATGATTTCGACTCCCTTTAGAAATGTAAATATATTGAAGGAAAAAAGTGCACAAATTATTCGTTCTTGTACTTATTTGGTCCGTTTTAAAAGTTTATAAAGTTAATGAGGTTTTTTTAGACAATTAAATGCTTACTCATACATAAAATTATCTGTCTATTTGTTAATACCATTTGTAAATTATACAGCTGGGCCCTATATAGCTTCTTCTTAAAAGTTCATAGAAATGTATGATCTTTCTTAAACGGAAAATTTGCATCTTTTAATTTTTAAACACCGAATACAAGCTCAACAGTAGGTAGAGTTCAATAGTATTGGCGAATTTTAAAAATAAATCTAAACTAACAGATGTCATTTTTTGAAGTAGAAAATTTTGCGAATACGCACTTCACCACCAAATACGTGAAACGAAAGATTCGCTCGCGTTTTCTATAAACTATAGGTGAATCTATACAGCATCGAAAATCATTACCAAAAAATCATACTACTGAAGTAATCATTATATACCGAGCGTGCTCTTGTAGGCCACCGTAAAGAATCCCATTAATAATCCCGCGTTGTAACGTAATTGAACTATCTTGGGATTATGCTGCATGATAAATAATATAACGCACCTACTTAAGTGCGTTTTTATAATCGAAAAAATAAGTTAGAATTTCGGTTAATATTTAATGGGATATTAATTCTACTGTATAAGCGTTTTCTATCTTATCGGTTTGTGCCTACCTGATTGGAAGGTAAAATCTGGGTTTATCCTTCGATTTATTCTACGTGACCTCTCCATAACCAAGGTAATCCAAGGGCAGCAATGTGTAAAAACCCTATATTTAACGTTTTATCGCAACCGAAGGAAGGATTTTTCGTTGAGATATACTAAAGTAATGCATTCCCGTTTGGATAACCACAATCCACGATGGATTAGTAATCGAAGATACGCTTTAACTGTCAGTGGGATTCCACAGAGCTACGAGTTTTGAATTTTTCATATACGTCTATTAGTTCGATTCATTTTAACTGGTGTAAGTCGTTAAAAATGAACACTTTAAGCCCCACTGATTTCGACATTTTAATTCTTTTCATTTTTCAGACACATCTTGCATGTTGCCTACCCTTTTCGAAAATTGTTTGCCTTAGTCCGTTTTTATTTGAACTGTGCTGCTAGCTATTTGGCCCCAGTTAACACGCTTTTTGTCCGCTGTAGATGGCGTGCTTTTCCAGAGGCAAAACCCTTCTGACAAGTATGATGCTACTTCTCCTCCTACGTGTGCCACAGACGAGCACCGACTCCATTGGAGGGGAAGTTTTCTTGGAAGCGCTAAACGAGGAAGAGACTGTGGGTTCACTGTCTCGTAAGGCCCGGGAGGCCTCCAACGTCCTACGCATAGGTGAGTTCTCCGCAACCCTACCGCGTTGGGAAACTTTTGATCATATTGATGAAAAATGCACTATTTTTAGTGCTTAAATTTGGACTTAAAAACGGCCATGGAGATCTACAGGCTTTCATGAACACTGGTGGATGGGATACCAAAAGCTCGATGCCATTTCCAAATCAGAAAAAAAGCACGTGCTACCGCGAGAACTTAACTGAGCCTTTGAATTCTGTTATGTCCAAACCAGGAACGCACTCAATTTTCGTAGTTTAATTTTGTAGTTTTTATTCCCTCCATATGCAATGTAGTACACAGAAACTCATTGTGCGCATGACAGTGAAAGATACTAAAAAAACGTTCGATCGTCATATCCGACGAGGTTAACTGTGTGTTCCACACCATGATGGAGCAAGGACGGTACACTTGCGTGGGTTAGTTTTAAGTAATAGTAAACTTGCGCGTCATCTACTGCACCTACTCGTTCCCTCTCCACCTCTGCCCTGTGTTAAGAAATAGACAACAAGACCACCGAGGGGGATCAGACACAGGTGCCTGGAATGGCGTGAGCCTGCACCCAATGTGCGATATTTGTTATGGGAACGCATTCTGGCTAACGTTTGTCACGCCTATTTGCATATGCTCCTTCCCTTATTGCCACTTCATTGCTGATGATGACTTCAACCCTTAACACCAAACAACAGAACGTGTTCGTGCATTCAATCCCTTTGTTCAACTGGTCTCATGACCGGTGCCATTGTCCAGCTTCCTTGCATTAGGGAGAAACTATCCAAGTTTTGATGCATAATGTTTTTCACAGTTACGCGCAAATATCTATGGCATTTGAGACCTTAAAACCACTCGGTATTCTTGTAATAAGACAAAATTAAAATCTGCAGCCTATGGCTAACAGGACTTTCTAATTCGCTTATGCGAGAAATATGTGATTTCGGAGATTTTCCTCTTTGGTAACGTAAAGTTCACGGTTTCCGTCGCCCACCGTCGAAATCTTTACTTCGTGATACATGGCACATGCCTTAAAGGGCAGTGATTCCCAAGCTGAAGGTCAAAACAGAAACCGACCCTTATCTAGTACTCGTATAGGTCTGACGCATCTGTCATACGACCCGTTTAGGGGGCACGACGGGTACCCGCTGAGGTGCCCAAAGCTGCTTCAATGACGATGGCGGTGAGCTGTGAAAATAACCTCTTGAACTTCAAGATTGTGGCGAGTTACCATACTGGTGGTTACCGAACGTGTGTTTGCGTATGTAAACCAATTTTATTACCATGCAGTTCAGTATTGTATGTACAGGAGAAGAATTTGGGAGGCCGGTACCGGGGAATCCACCCTCATGACAAACCAGGTCACTTCTTATTATAATAAACTTCAGTTGCTCAAATTTATCATAATGCTTTATCAGGGGTTACTTGAAATGTTGTCAACGGACGAGATATCGGTCCTGCTCAGGGTTGAGGATACAGCAAATTTGGCTCCTTCATATTGTTGACTAGATGACATTCTCAACCCATCTGTCCTAGTTACCGTGAGTGACGCGCGTTGTTCAGCTTTGTCAATGGCTGCGCTCGATATCAGCCCCCTTCATACTGTACCCCTTTAGAAACAGTGTAGTGAGGAATTAGAGAAAGAGTGAGATAGATGCAGCGAAAGTCTGCTATCTCTATCAACTAATTCACACGCCCACGCACCCACTGTCTGGGACATACGATGAACGTCGCGGCTTGCGATTTTCGCACTACTAGGGCTGAGTCTGCTTCCTGCCGGTCCGTATGCTCGTAAATGTGGCACGTGGTTTTAAAGTCCCCATGTCACCAAGAAGTAGTTCGATCCTTATCGACGTTGAAGGACGTATAGAGTCAAAACAGCCATCATTACTCTTTCTCTGTGCTTTTAGCTTCGAGTAGGCTTTCGCGTTGAGTTTTGAAATTGTCTACACAGTATGACTAGCTGAATGCACGGCTGCAGATTCTCCACATCCAAAGGATTGACGTCTAGGGGATCAATAGTGTAGACGCTTTCTAATTTGGTTAAGCTTGCCCCATTGTACACCGATAGAATAGTGCCCTTCTAAGCAGTTCGCTGATCGTACGCCCCTCTGTGAGGAATTAGCAGTCATTTGAAAGGGGTTAATAAGTGAACAAACATTGACAAACAACGTCGAGGACTTTTGCGTCACCCAACTTAAAATGTTAGAATTTTCATTGGGCAAATGTTTTAATGTTAAGTACTATTTGAGTATCTCGTGAAAAAAATCAACTGCTATTCCTTGTTCAATTCTAAAATATGTTTTCCGAAAGGTCAGAAAGTCCCCGTACTTACTCCCCTGCACGGAGACATGTGATCCGGCATTCATTTTGTCGTGAAGTGGTAGACTGGTTGGAGCGAGCTACAGAAGACTCTACCCACAGCCTACCACCTCACAGTGAGCATAGTTTCCTTAGGGTAGAGATGATGGGCCACAAATGGATCGGTGAATTGTACCCTTTCCTGACTAGGTACTTGTAAATTTATGTATTATCGTCTATTATCAGAGCAAGACACGGGAATTGGAATCACCTGCGTATTCGTGGGTTTTATGATACTTTTAGTATTTGGGCTAGGGTTGGCGTGAAGGTTCAAATTGGGATTAGGGTAAGTTGACTGGAAGGTTTTCGCTGACGCGGTGGAGGGCAAATTTATTCTCCAGGTCACCACTTGCAAAAAGCTGTTCCATGAAACGAATATTGGATAAGAATGCCTTGTATGGCCACCTATCCATGACACGGGACAAGGAAAGGCCTACAATACCTGTGGCTTTGTGGTAAATTCCAAGAAATTTATGTTCAGGATTAGGGTAAGGCTAAGAGTGAAGGTTTGGGCAATGTTTAAGTTTGAGGTTAAGGTAAGAGTTGGGTTAAGGGTCATGATAAGGCTAAGGGTTAAGGTTTTTAACGTGTTACCTGTAGGGTTGGGGTTTAGGATATGGTTGTGGTTAAGATTTAGGTGACAATTTAGCTTAATGTTAGAGTTAGTTTAAGCGTTAATACGTGGGTATATTTCTCCTTCCTGCAATGTAGCGCAAGGCAACTTATTTTAAGTAGGCTGATGGTTCCTTTTCCCTACCGAATACTGTTATTATGAAAATGAAGCGGGAATTCGATTGCTAAATTGCCATTTTCATAACACAATCGCATGTCTAACTAAGATAGGGTACAAGTAGCAGGGACTTTGCAGATGAGGAAAAACTTAAGTACTAAATTCCCGGGTTAACGCTTTTTGAACCCAAGGGACTTTGTCAGGTTTTTGTTCGGACAGAGGGTATTCTAGAAAAGACCTTTTGCCGGAAAAGATTTCAAATAAACGTATTACACAAACGCATTGGTAGTATAATCCTCTTTCTGTGTATCACTCAGTTTCAATATTTCGGAAAAAGATCACAACCGCGTCAGGCATAGTAAGCAACACGCATTGCAGGTGTGTGCTATAAACGGTGTCTCGAGTAATATTTTTTTAAAAAATAGGTCCATTGTGCAATGCCGAATAAGAAGAGGTTGTGCTTCTGAAACTGACACATTATATGGACAAACCTATGTTTCGCGCCATGTCAATTAGTTCCACCACAACCACCAGAACTATTGTATAGGTCTTCTAAAAAGTTTCAAAGTATAATTATTCATTGAAGTAATTATTCAAAATGGGTTTAACTCGTTCATATATTCGACTCCAAATTCGCCATAGAATCTTTTAACCTTTACGGTATTCTTAAACAATTCTTCTACACATTAATGTGCGTCAGTCAGCTGTTTACCAAGCTAACTGACCATTTTTTTGAAAATATAAACGGTTAATAAATCTGTGAAGGTGTTTATCAACATATGATTTCTTGTGCCAACGCTAGTTTGATCACGCACACTTCCGTACGCGCATAAATGTGTATCGATTAAATATCATCGAATTTCCTGGACTAGTAATGCGTACTGAGAAGGTTTCTTCATACCACTAGGTTGCTTACTAAGTGTTTTTAACTTCCATTTTTAGGAGCCGTGCTTGATTCCATGGACCACGGCACTGAACAGGCTCTTAAAAGCGGCATTCAAGTCGCCAATCTTTTGATGCAAAAACGGGAGGAATTGTCCGATTACATCATCAGTGCGGAGGTTATTTGGATGCCCAAGGAACAATTCTTTTCGGCTTTTGGTGCCAGTATGTTTGCTGAAAGTCTTTTGCTGGTCTGGTATATTTAACGTAACCTCTCAAAGATTTGATGCGGGCACTTAAAGGCCCAATAGCACTATAGTACTATTGTTAAGCTGCAAGGTTTCATTTTTAATACAGACTGTTCAATCACTCAGATTCGGATTTTTATTTCAGATAACCAGAGCTATTACAGTCATTGACGGATGTAATGCCATGTTAACTGCAAGTTTAAACTGCAGTTTAGATTACGAGGGAAAACCTGAGTGCAATTGTTGGAATTAATATCTTCGAGCATAATCCCAAGATATTACAAGCACACTTGAATGTCCGCTTTTGAGTGAACGTCTTTCCGCTCCCTTGGATAAACGTCCGTAGTAAAAATACCTATGAAAGTAGTGTACATTTTTAATGCCGAATTTAGATGTCCCTACAAATTCATATATATATATATATTATAGAAAACATAAGCAAAATATTCTGATTTGTACTCGTTCGATTGAAAATAATGTCAACTTCAAAAGGAAGTTTTTTAACTTATAATTCTAATGCTAATTGCCGAATACTTTTTGCCCGAACTGCAGTTAACTTTGCGATTAGGTTCTTCACTCTAAAAGCTATATGTCTCCATGGAATGAATACCATACATTCGTCTAAATAATTAACGAAACAAAATATAGTGATCATGCAATTTCATAGTGGATGTTGACTGTTTTGCATACTTAATGAGGGGCCTTAATAAAGTTAAGGATATAATGCAATTTGAATGGACATTGTAAAGCCATAAAATATTTGGCAATCAGAAACTTATTTCAACCAAATATAGACTGCATTCGAGCAAAAATTCGAAGTTGACGTAATTTCCTAGTAAATGAGTACATTAAAGTGTATTTTGGCTTATTGTTTCCATAAGATACATTTGAATTTGGATGGAGATCGAAAACCTATCGAATAAATGTATCCTTCTTATGTAGCTATTTTTTACCCAGTGAGATTTCTTCATAAAATCGAAAAGTCGTCCGTTTCAATGACATCGTCCTGGTTAGTTTTGCAATATCTTGGGATTAGGCTCCATATTTATAAATATTAAAATTCCACTTATTTAATAATTCCTAATCTTAAAAGCATTTTAAAACTGTGGTTAACATTGCATGACATTTGTCGCTGATTGTAACTCTCTGAAGAAACGAAGAATATTATTTGCTGTGAAGCCATCTCTCGTCTTCTTGGTAAAGTACGATAAAAGGAGTAAAAAAGCTATTCTTAACTGCATTTCAAAAAGTAAATAGATATTTTCTAAATATTTATTTTTCAGAAAATATACATTAACCGAAATTTGTAGGGGGGGGGACATACTTTCACAGGCATCGACCACAACGAATATATTTGGCAGTAGGCGATCAGCTCATTGGAACGCGAGAAAATTCACCGGGTAAAGTAGCACGTAAGGCTACTATTCTGAGACGTGCCTAAATTATACCGTTCTCGCGACTTAACTACCGATATCTTACAACTCCTACGCAAGAAAAGCCGTAACGTAAGCAAGTATGTAGAGCAAGTGGATATTCAAAACGTCCACCGACCTGCCTGTTCAGCTCGAAAGCTACGCATGGGCTGGTATGCAGAGTTGTTTGGTCGTCACGTTTAAACAAGCAGAACAGTAAAGAAATCAAGACGAGATCGCTAAAGGCCAGTTAGTCTGGTACCTCGGCATCGACGTGCCAAGCGTAAACCTTATGGACTGCTTCGTACCGGGCCGTGCTTGATTGTCACCGAAGCTCCGTTTTGGCAAGATTGCAGTTAACGGTGTCCACAAGAGCTATTCGCGATTCTCTCTGAGGCGGAAATCCAATTCAGGCGAGTAAGAATTCCATCTGCCCGAGGAAACACGGCAAGTCATGTCTCCTGTCAGAAAGGCAGGTCGACATACTGTCTTAAACGTGACAGATTGAAACTCCTGTCGATAGGGGTGTTGGATATGCCCCCAATCCTCCCAGAACACGCGCACAGAAACCGCCCGCAATACAGAAGGCTTTTAGCTAACTTCCTGGAAAATAAGGATTAAGGTCAAGATAAGGGGACTTGTAACTTATGTTTGAAATTCGTTTATCGCTGGAGATATGGGACACAGTTTTCTCGGAAAAGCTCCCTTTTGAATCAGGCAGTCTAAAAATCGCCAGATGGTAGGCAGAAATTGCCATTCAAGTTTCCGTGTCTTTTTTGAACTCACATCAGCAGGTATTAGAAAATATATTGCAGAATGTCAATCACTCAGACTGCCTTATCCAAAAGAGAGTTCTTTCGAGACCACTATGTCCAATATCTTAACTGAAGAACAAAATTTTAACATACGTTCATAGTTCCTATCACAATGGATAGGACCAACACATGGTGGAGCCTTAGATTTAATAAAGTTCGATGACCAAATAAAGCGAGTTCTTGACTCAGATGCGGTATAACCCTGGGTTTCCGTAAGGCGGGTTAATGGCGGCTAATATGCCAGGCATTGCTGCCAAATGTCTAGTGACTTCTTTGTTCCCCTTTCTGTGTATGCATGGATCAGGTTCTCAAAAGAATATATATATATATATATATATATATATATATATATATATATATATACATATATATATATATATATATATATATAGCTCATACATATATATATATATATATATATAGCTATATATATATAGCACAAATATGTTGCTAAAGAGTGACAGGCAAGACGCAGACAGCTGTTTCACGGTCATTACCGATCATCAGTACATCATATGCCTTGTGCGGTGAGGTACATAAACAAAGCCAAACAAAGTGCGTAACACTCACTAATGTGGTAAGGATCTCACTCGAGTCCCTATTTGTCCGCCCGCCAGTTACCTACCGGCGATAAAACGAACGGTGTGTCATAGGACATACCATATATATAGCACAAATATGTTGCTAAAGAGTGCAACAGGCAGAGACGCAGACAGCTGTTTCACGGTCATTACCGATCATCAGTACATCATATGCCTTGTGCAGTGAGGGTACATAAACAAACAAACAAGTGCGTAACACTCACTAATGTGGTAAGGATCTCACTCGATCCCATTTGTCCGCCCGCCAGTTACCTACCGGCGATAAACGAACGTTGTGTCATAGGACACATACCATATATATAGCACAAATATGTTGCTAAGAGTGCAACAGGCAAGACGCATGAACAGCTGTTTCACGGTCATTACCGATCATCAGTACATCATATATATATATATATATATATATATATATATATATATATATATATATATATGAGTGGGTGGTGGGTGGACCATTAATCGGGGCATGTTTTTGGGACGGGGGAGGTGAGGAGAGAACAATTAAATTGGCTTGATTGGGAGGTGGGCGGCGAGTAACTACGGCCGGCTATATTATCGATCATGGTTCCGGGTTGGATTTAGGGGGCACTGCGTCGGTTGGAGGTGTCGGAACGTTTAATTGCGGTTCACCATGTGTGAGGTGGGGTTGGCGAAAAGTGCGATTAAAAACCGCAAGGATTAGCAGTGCCCTAAATCCAACCCGGAACCATGATCGATAATATAGCCGGCCGTAGTTGCGCCGCCCACACTCCCCCTCCCAATCAGAAGCCAATTTAATTGTTCTCTCCTCACCTCCCCGTCTAAAACATGCCCCGATTAATGGTCCACCCCACCACCCACTCATATATATATATATATATATATATATATATATATATATATATATATGATGTACTGACGATCGGTAATGACCGTGAAACAGCTGTCTGCGTCTTGCCTGTTGCACTCTTAGCAACATGTTGTGCTATATATGGTATGTGTCTATGACACAACGTTCGTTTATCGCCGGTAGGTAACTGGCGGGCGGACAAAATGGGGATCGAGTGAGATCCTTACCACGATTAGTGTAGTGTTGCACTTGTTTGGCTTGTTTATGTGTACCTCACTGCACAAGGCATATGATGTTGCGATGATCATTGTGACCATTGAAACAGCTGTCTGCGTCTTGCCTATTACACTCTGCCAACATATATTTAATACTATATATAGTATATCCCTATAACCTAACATTCATTTATCACCAGTAGAAGTAGCAGAGCAGACAAATAGAGATCAGTAGAATCCTTACCACATTAGTAAAGTGTTACGCACTTGTTTAGCTTATTTATATACCTCACTGCACAAAGGCATATGATGTACTGATGATCAGTAATGACCGTAGAAAACAACTGTCTGCGTCTTACCTGTTACACTCTGCTGCTATATTTGTACTATATATATATATATATATATATATATATGTATATATATATATATATATATATATATATATATATATATATATATATATATATATATATATATATATATATTCTTTGAGAACCTGATCCATGCATACACAGAAAGGGGAACAAAGAAGTCACTAGACATTTGGCAGCAATGCTCTGGCATATTAGCCGCCATTAACCTATACGGAAACCCAGGGTTATGCTTCGCATCTGAGAGTCAAGAACTCCGCTTTATTTGGTCATCGAACTTTATTAAATCCTAAGGCTCCACCATGTGCTAGTCCTATCCATTGTGATCGGAACTATGAACGTATGTTAAAATTTTGTTCTTCAGTTGAGATATTGGACATAGTGGTCCTCGAAAGAACTCTCTTTGGATGAGGCAGTCTGAGTGATTGACATTCTGCACTATATTTTCTATGCTGATGTGAGTTCAAAGACACAGCAATTTCTGCCTACCATCTGGCAATTTAGACTGCCTGATTCAAAGAACTTTCGAAAACTGTAATCCCATATCTCCAACGATAAACAAATTTCAAACACCTAAATTCCCACAAATCCCATATCTTGACATAATCCATATTTTCCGGGAGTTGGCTAAAGCCTTCTGTGTTGCGGGCGGTTTCTGTGCGTGTTCTGGGAGTTGAGGGCATATCCAGCACCCTATCGACGGGGTTTCAGTCGCAATGCGTTTAAAGACGGTATGTCGTACTTGCTCTGACGGGAGCGGCTTGCCCGTCTTTCCTCGGGCGGATGGAATTCTTGCTCGCCTGAATTGGTTCGCCTCAGGAGATCGCGAATAGCTCTTGTGGACACCGTTAATCTTGCCGAAAACGGGCTTCGGTGAGCAATCAAGCACGGTAGAATTTTAGAAGCAGTCCATAAGGTTTGCAGCGGCGTCGTTCGAGGGTGCCAGACTAACTATTTAGCGATCTCGTCTTGATTTCTTTGCTGTTCTGCTTGTTTTGGCTTGTTGACCAAACAGCTCTGCATACCAGCCCATGCGTATTTCAGGCTGAACAGGCAGGTCGGTGGACATTTTGAATATCCACTTGCTCTGCATGCTTGCTTGCGTTGCGGCACTTTCTTGCGTAGGGTTGTAAGATATCGGTGGATTAAAGTCGCGAGAACGGTATGAATTTAGGCGTCTCAGAATAGTAGCCTTACGTTAGCTGCTTTGCCGGTGAATTCTCGTGTTCCAATGGGCTGATCGCCTACTGCCAAATATATTCGTTGTGGTCGATGCCGCGAAAGTATGCCCCTGCAAATTTCGGTTAATGTATATTTTCTGAAAAATAAATATTTGAAAATATCTGTTTACTTTTGAAATGCGGTTAAGAATTTTTTACTCCTTTTTGTCGTGCTTTGCAAAGAGGGTGAGAGATGAAGCTGCAGCCAAATAATATTCCTCGTTTCTTCCAGAGTTGCAATCGGCGACCAAATGTCGTAATGTGCACAGTTGAAATGCGTTTGGGTGGGAATTATTAAATGGCTTGGGTACCAATATTTATGATATGGAGCTAATCCCAGATATTTGCAAAGAGCTAACCGGGACGATGTCATTGAAACGGACGACTTTTCGATTTTTATGAAGAAATCTCACTGGGTATAGCTACATAAGGAGTGCATTTTATTCGATAGGTTTTCGATCTCCATCCAAATTCAAATGTATCTTGTGAACAATAAGCCAAAATACACTTTGTGTACTCATTTACTGGGAAGTACGTCAGCTGGTACGCTCGAATGCGGTCATATTTGGTTGAAATGAGTTTCTGATTGCCAAATATTTATAACGGCTTCTACAATGTCCATTCATTGCATTATATCCTTAACTTTATTAAAAGGCCCCTCATTAAAGTATACAGTCAACATCCGCTATGAAATTGCATGATCACTATGTTTCGTTATCTGATTGATCAGACGAATGTGTAGTATTCATTCCATGGAGACATATAAGCTTTTAGAGTGAGAAAGAACCTAATCGCAAAGTTAACTGCAGTTCAGGCAAAAGTATTAATTAGCATTAGAATTATAAGTTAAAAACTTCCCTTTAGAGGATTGGCATTATTTTCAATCGAACGAGTACAAATCAGAATATTTTGCTTATGTTTTTCTATAATATATATATATATAATTTGTAGGGACATCTAAATTCGGCATTAAAATATACACTACTTTCATAGAGTATTTTACTACGGACGTTTATCGAGCGGAAGAACGTTCACTCAAAAGCAGACATTCAAGTAATGGCGCGTAATATCTTGAGATTATGCTCGAAGATATTAATTGTAGTACATCAGAGTTTTCCCTCGTAATCTAAGCACAGTTCGCTTTTACGGTCTTTATGGCAGTATCCAAATCAGTGACCATTCCTGTTGTCTGGAGACAAATGGGATCGTTGGACCTGAACAGTCTGTTAAGTGAACTGTAAACAGCAATGGGCAATTGCCATCACGAAGTTTAAATATGCAAACCATAAAGGCTGTAGCCTTTTGCTGGCAAAAAATTATTATGGGCATCGTATGGCGTGTCGGACGATTTCTCGTTTTACATCAAAAATTGGCAGATACCGCTTTAAAACTATTCGAATTACCGTAGTCCATGGGAATGCTGCAACTCTAAAATAGAGGTCCGCTCCTTAACCTGGTGGTGTGGAGAAGCCTTCTCGGTGCACTTGCTGGTCCGGGAGATTCGATGATGTTTGATCGATGCACGTTTGTGGCGTACGAGGTGTGCTGTGAATCAGGCCCCAGCGTTGGCTGAAATCGTATGTTGATGAAGCACCTTCTGGGTTATTAACCGTTTATATTTTCAAAATGGTCAGTTGAAGCGGTGAAACGGCTGACTGACGCGCATTAATGTTATTCGGAGAATTTGTTTAAGAATGCAGTAAAGGGTTAAAGATTCCTGTGATTTGGGTCGAATATATGAACTGAGTTAAACCCATTTTGGATAATTACTTCAATGAATAATTATGCTTTGGAAGCTTTTTAGAAGACCTATACAATAGTTCTGGTGGACGTGGTGGAACTGACGTGGCGCGAAACCTTAGGTTTTGTCCATATAATGTGTCGGTTTCGAAGCACAACCTCTTCTTATTCGGCGTTGCACAATGGACCTATTTTTTTTAAAATATTACTCGAGGACACCGTTTATAGCACACGCCTGCGGTGTTTGCTTACTATGCCTGACGCGGTTGTGATCTTTTTCGAAATGTGGGAAACTGGTGATACTGCAGAAGTTATACTACCAATGAAATGGTTTGTGTAATACGTTTGTTTGGTATTTTCGGCAAAGGTCTTTTCTAAGAATGCTCTGTCGAACAAAAACCTGACAAAGTCCTTGGGTTCAAAGCGTTAACCCGAGATTTGGTACTTAAGTTTTTCCTCATCTGCCAAAGTCCTGCTACTTGTACCCCTCTTGGTTAGACGTACGTTGTGTTATGAAAATGGCAATTTAGCAATCGAATTCCCTTCATTTCATAACGGTATTGTTAGGGAAAAGACCATCAGCCTACTTAAAATAAGTTGCCTTGCGCTACATTGCAGGGAGGAGAAATAATAACCACGTATTAACGGCAAACTAACTCTAACATTAAGCTAAATTACAAATCTTTAACCACAACCCTCTAAGCCCCAGCCCTACAGGTAACACGTTAAAACCTTAACCATATCATGACCATGGCAACTCTTTATGGCAAGCTTAAGCATTGCCCCAAGCCTTCGCATAGCCTTACCTAATCCTGAACACCAAATTTCTTGGAGTTACCGCTGTCCCTAGGTATTGTAGGCTCCTTGTCCGTGTCAGCGGATGGAGTGGCCATGCATGCATTCTTATCCAATATTCGTTTCATGGAACGGCTTTTTGCAAGTATGGTGACCTGGAATAGGGTGCCCACTCCACCGCGTCGGCGAAGGCACCTTTCCGATCCAGCTTGCTAATCCCGCAGAATTTTGAACCTTCCGCCAGCCCTGGCCCGAAATGCTAGAGAGTGTCATAAAACCCGCGAGGCCGCAGGGTGATTCCAATTCCGTGTAACTCTGATGACCAGACGATAATGCATGAGATTTACAGAATTGCGAGTCAGGAAGGGTGCAATTCACCGATCCGTTTAATGACCTCATCTCTACCCTAGAAATTGTAACCATTGAGGGTGTTGGGCTGTGGGTGGGAGTCAGCTATAACCAGCTCGCTCAGCCAGGTCTGCCGCTGCGACAAAGATGAGATGCCCTGGATCCATGTCTCGTACAGAGATAAAATACAGGACTTTCTGACCTTTCAAACATATTTAAGGTGAACAAGGAATAGCGGTTGATCTCACAGAGATACTCAAATAGTACTTAACATTAAAACATTTGCCCAATGAAAATTCTAACATTTTTAGTTGGGTGACGCAAAAGTCCTCGACGTTGTTTGTCAATGTTTGTTCACTTATTAACCCCTTTCAAATGACTGCTAATTCCTCACAGAGGGGCGTACGATCAACCGAACTGCTTAGAAGGGCACTATTCTATCGGTGTACAATGGGGCAAAGCAACCAAATTAGAAAGCGTCTACACTATTGATCCCCTAGACGTCAATCCTTTGGATGTGGAGAATCTGCAGCCGTGCATTCAGCTAGTCATACTGTGTAGACAATTTCAAAACTCAACGCGAAAGCCTACTCGAAGCTAAAAGCACAGAGAAAGAGTAATGATGGCTGTTTTGACTCTATACGTCCTTCAACGTCGATAAGGATCGAACTACTTCTTGGTGACATGGGGACTTTAAAACCACGTGCCACATTTACGAGCATACGGACCGGCAGGGAAGCAGACTCAGCCTAGTAGTGCGAAAATCGCAAGCCGCGACGTTCATCGTATGTCCCAGACAGTGGGTGCGTGGGCGTGTGAATTAGTTGATAGAGATAGCAGACTTTCGCTGCATCTATCTCACTCTTTCTCTAATTCCTCACTACACTGTTTCTAAAGGGGTACAGTATGAAGGGGGCTGATATCGAGCGCAGCCATTGACAAAGCTGAACAACGCGCGTCACTCACGGTAACTAGGACAGATGGGTTGAGAATGTCATCTAGTCAACAATATGGAAGGAGCCAAATTTGCTGTATCCTCAACCTGAGCAGGACCGATATCTCGTCCGTTGACAACATTTCAAGTAACCCCTGATAAAAGCATTATGATAAATTTGAGCAACTGGAAGTTTATTATAATAGAAGTGACCTGGTTTGTCATGAGGGTGGATTCCCCGGTACCGGCCTCCCAAATTCTTCTCCTGTACATACAATACTTAACTGCATGGTAATAAAATTGGTTTACATACGCAAACACGTTCGGTAACCACCGGTATGGTAACTCGCCACAATCTTGAAGTTCAAGAGGTTATTTTTCACAGCTCACCGCCATCGTCATTGAAACGCTTTTGGGCACCTCGGCGGGTACCCGTCGTGCCCCCTAAACGGAGTCGCATGACAGATGCGTCGAGACCTATCACGAGTACTAGATAAGGGTCGGTTTCTGTTTTTGACCTTCAGCAGGAATCACTGCCCTTTAAGGCATGTGCCATGTATCACAGTAAAGATTTCGACGGTGGGCGACGGAAACCGTGAACTACGTTAGCAAAAGAGGAGAAAATCTCCGAAATCACATATTTCTCGCATAAGCGAATTAGAAGTCCCTGTTAGCCATAGGCTGCAGATTTTAATTTTGTCTTATTACAAGAATACCGAGAGTGGTTTTAAGGTCTCAAATGCCATAGATATTTGCGCGTAACTGTGAAAAACATTATGCATCAAAGAGCTTGGATAGTTTCTCCCTAATGCAAGGAAGCTGGACAATGGCACCGGTCATGAGACCAGTTGAACAAAGGGATTGAATGCACGAACACGTTCTGTTGTTTGGTGTTAACGGTTGAAGTCATCATCAGCAATGAAGTGGCAATAAGGGAAGGAGCATATGCAAATAGGCGTGACAAACGTTAGCCAGAATGCGTTCCCCATAACAAAATATCGCACATTGGGTGCAGGCTCACGCCATTCCAGGCACCTGTGTCTGATCCCCCTCGGTGGTCTTGTTGTCTATTTCTTAACACAGGGTAGAGGTGGAAGGAACGAGTAGGTGCAGTAGATGACAGCGCAAGTTTACTATTATACTAACCCACGCAAGTGTACCGTCCTTGCTCCATCATGGTGTGGAACACACAGTTAACCTCGTCGGACCATGACGATCGGAACGTTTTTAGTATCTTTCGCTGTCATGCACACAATGAGTTTCTGTGTGCTACATTTGCGTATGGAGGAATAAAAACTACAAAGAGTAAACTACGAAAATTGAGTGCGTTCCTGGTTTGGACATAACAGAATTTCAAAGGCTCGAGTTAAGTTCTCGCGGTAGCACGTGTTTTCTGATTTGGAAATGGCATCGAGCTTTTTGGTATCCCATCCACAGTGTTCATGAAAGCCTGTAGATCTCCATAGCCGTTTTTAAGTCAAATTTAAGCACTATAGTGCATTTTCATCAATATGATCAAAAAGTTTCCCAACGCGGTAGGTTGCCGGAGAACTCACCTATGCGTAGGACGTTGGAGCCTCCCCGGAGCCTTACGAGACAGTGAACCTGATCTCTTCCTCGTTTAGCGCTTCAAGAAAACTTCCCCTCAATAGAGTCGGTGCTCGTCTGTGGCACACGTAGGAGGAAAGTAGCATCATACTTGTCAGAAGGGTTTTGCCTCTGGAAAAGCACGCCATCTACAGCGGACGAAAAAGCGTGTTAACTGGGGCCAAAAATAGCTAGCAGCACAGTTCAAATAAAAAGCGGACTAAAGGCAAACAATTTTCGAAAAGGGTAGGCAACATGCAAGATGTGTCTGAAAAATGAAAAGAATTAAAATGTCGAAATCAGTGGGGCTCAAAAGTGTTCATTTTAACGACTTACACCAGTTAAAAATGAATCGAACTAATAGACGTATATGAAAAATTCAAAACTCGTAGCTCTGTGGAATCCACTGACAGTTAAAGCGTATCTTCGATTACTAATCCATCGTGGATTATGGTTATCAAACGGGAATGCATTACTTTAGTATATCTCAACGAAAAATCCTTCCTTCGGTTGCGATAAAACGTTAAATATAAGTTTTTACGCATTGCTGCCCTTGGATAATACCTTGGTTATGGAGGTCACGTAGAATAAATCGAAGGATAAACCAGATTTTACCTTCAATCAGGTAGAGCACAAACAGATGAGATAGAAAACGCTTATACGGTAAAATTAGTATCCCATTAAATATTAACCGAAATTCTAACTTATGTTTTTCGATTATAAAAACGCGCTAAGTGGGTGCGTTATATTATTTATCATGCGGCATAATCCCAAGATGGTTCAATTACGTTACAACGCGGGATTATTAATGGGATTCTTTACGGTGGCCTACAGAGAGCACGCTCGGTATAAATGATTACTTCGGTAGTATGATTTTTGTGTAATGATTTTCGATGCTGTATAGATTCACCTATAGTTTATGAAAACGCGAGCGAATCTTTCGTTTCACGTATTTGGTGGTGAAGTGCGTATTCGCAAAATTTTCTACTTCAAAAATGACATCTGTTAGTTTAGATTTATTTTTAAAAATTCGCCAATACTATTGAACTCTACCTACTGTTGAGCTTGTATTCGGTGTTTTAAAAAATTAAAAAGATGCAAATTTTTCCGTTTAAGAAAGATCATACATTTCTATGAACTTTTTAAGAAGAAGCTATATAGAGCCCAGCTGTATAATTTACAAATGGTATTAACAAATAGACAGATAATTTTTATGTATGAGTAAGCATTTGATGTGTCTAAAAACCTCATTAACTTTATAAACTTTTAAAACGGACCAAATAAGTACAAGAACGAATAATTTGTGCACTTTTTTCCTTCAATATATTTACATTTCTAAAGGGAGTCGAAATCATTGAGAAACGTGCACGCAAATTTGGTAGTCATTTATTGCAGTTTCATTTTTACCGAAGGCCGGGAAGGCGTACATTCGGAAAATCACATCTTGAAATAGCTGAAATATCTGGGTAGTGTGCTGCAGTATAATTTACCTAAAAACTCTGCTAAAGCTTTTATAATCCAAAAAAACGTTTAACATTTTGGTAAACATTTCATGAGCTGGGTTGTGGGCTTTTGAATGAACGTCTTCCTGGCCTCCTGCAGAAACATGGATCGGAAAAAGAATACTGAAATAGTATGCCTTTTCTAATAAAGTTTCACTAATCGGCTGATGACGACCAATAATTCTGAAATTGCATTTTCAGTCTCCCTTGTCTATGCCGGTCTTCCATTGGTTTTACGTGTGTTGCTATGGGATTGCCTGCAGAGAGCTCTTGATTGAGCCCCCAAGGCACAACAGGACAAGCATTTTCGTAATTTTATCGGTGAGCGCCACTTCTCACAAATTTAAGTATATTTCCTTGGAAATCTGCACCAAAATAGCTATGGTTCTACTTATTTGGTAGAAAATACGTGTTCTTTACCACCTATCCTTCAAATATGGGGCAGTTTTCGATTTGAAACCGTTTATAGAAATTTTCTAAAACATGAAACGTTTAATCATACGGCAATGTATCTGTCTGTATTTTTATGCCATTTGTGATTTTATACAACTTGGCTCAAATTCTACACAAAATTTAATGAGTCCTATATGTCTTCGTCTCAATAATGCATACAAAGATATGATTTTCATCAAATTGAAAATGTGCTACTTGTAGTTTTGAAATACTGAAGACAGGCTGAACAGCAGATAAGGTTCATAATTATGCGGGAATTGGAATAACGTTCAAAACGAATGATTTCATTTCTTGAATTATACAATTTAGAGAACATGCAATTCACCAACAGATACCTAAAAGAAAGAACGGTTACGCAGAGGATTTCAACGAACTATAGTTATAGCATCGAAAATCAATTTTGAAAAATCATACATACTAAGTATTTTTTCATAACGAGTGTGGTTTTCGCAGGCAACCGCAGAGAATCTCATTCAAAAGCCCGCATTCTGACGTGAATGAACTACCTGAGGATTATGCTGCATGATAAGCAATAATGCCCCTATACTGAAGAAATGTTTTTCTACTCCATAACATATTTTATAATTCCGTTTAATAGATAATGAGATATCAAATCTACTGCCAGGTAACTCTCCCCTTTGTTCCGGGAGGGTAAGGTTGGCTAGGGTTGGTATGATTGATGTAAGAGCCGGGTTTAAGAGAGCAAGGCGGTATGATTGAGGTTAGATAGCTGTCCCCCATGTAATTTAGCGCAAAGGCCACATGTTGTGCGAGAGGTACTTTACCCGTGTTCGACCAAAAATAACCCCTGCCGAAAATTGCATCAGGAAACGGATTGTCGAGACTAAACAGGATAAACAACCTTTACACTGTGCCAACGGTTCGACCGAAAGCGCCCAACAATAAGGTGGGCAATACTGGACAGCCGCTTACCGGTCAGTTCGTTAATAGCTTGCTGTGCACGCGGTTGGATAGGGTGAACCAAGCCAAAATAGAAAATGACGCCTTTAGCTGTTACCCTAACGACGCAAATGCGAGCGACTCCGTTGGTCAACATTTTTCACCCAAATTTCAACATTTCATGCGCAAGAATACAGATGCGTCAATGGGGAATGCTAGTTCTGAAAAACGTTGACGCTGAAGATTCTGCCCGAAAGGTTGGCCTGCGTTGTTTTTGGCAGATGAATGATCTAAACTGCGTTGGAAATGCCTGGGTTTTCTGATATACTGCGTAGAAAGTGCAATGTTCCCTGGCTACTTTGGCATAAGTTCGCCAGACCGAGAAACGCTAGTTAGTTGTGTGAAAGTTAGGAATCGGTTAGTCACTGCATAGCAGCCATGTGGTCTACGTAAATGTTTATAAAAAGCGATTCAGCATAGACCTGATCATTTGTACCCCGTCCCCGGATATGTTCTAACTTTCCGAAGTGAGCAGCAGCATTTGTGATGTTTTTAAGAAGAAACGTTGGTTCTGGAATTCGAGGAGCTCTAGGGTTTCTCCTTATCGACGGTGCATGATCATAGCTTTTTGCTCTCCCCTAGCAAACATCCCATCTACATGTTTCTCTCTGTGGGGTCCAAACTTTCCGATGGGAAGCCGGATGTAACACTGAAGTCTTGCACGCCACAGAGGCAACATAAGTAGCAGCACACAACCCAAAAACGTTGCCGGCTTTCGAATGATGCCCGTCAGAGACTTTACAGTGCATAATAAAACTATATGTGACCAAGAAATATGGAATTTGTCTGAGGTGTAACTTCTGCAGGTGTAACTCAATTGATAAGAGTGTATGGTTGACGCAGCTAGCACTCCGATAAGAAGTGTTCTGAGAAAAACTTTTATTCCTAATTCTAAAACTTCAGCTTTTTAATGTCCTCAGTTATTCATTCGTAACCTGGAGCACGTCAGTTTATTCAAGGGCTTATATGCGCAGACCGAACTTTGATAATAATAATTTGACCGAAGTTCATCATTCATTGCGGGATAACAGCGAATTACGCACAAGCTCTCAGTAGTTTATGAAATTATTCACCATGCTGACAGCACAGGTACTAGCTACAAGCTGAGACGCGTTTTTAGCCGATATTCTGTCGTAGCATTGGCCCAGTTGCGAGGTGTTCTGGTTCAGCAGTGGGTCCCCAGGTCCCTCTGGACTATCTGGTAGATACACTAATTTTAAAATTTCAGCTTTTTTAATTTTTACGAAATTATTTTCTTACCTTGGAGCAGGCTAGTTTATTCAAGGTTCTATAGGCGCAGACCGGCGCAATGGTAGCATATCGGTGAAACAGGTGTCAGGGCTTTTAGCTAGTACAGGTGACGCTATGACCGATCCTTTTCAGCTTCCTTTTGTATATTCAGAGCTGCTTTCCTGAGCGTCGCCAGCTGATGATGGCAAATAAGGCCTGGCACTGCCTCTGCTTCACCCGCCTTGACCCATCCGTTCCTTATTGATGTAAGCCACATAATGAGACGGAAACACCAGACGGCATATAACTACTCCTTTCGTCTACCTTTTTGGAATTTATTTCTTCTCCAAAACTACTGAATTTTCAAAAAAAGAAAGATCTTAACAACTGAACTCTAAAATAAATCAGGTGACTAACTACATCGCTGGAGACTCCGCTGTCTTGGATTAAACCTACTAAGACCTTTCATTACAATTGCAATGCATTTGGCGGCATGTTCAACTGACATATCTCGCAAAACATGAAAATGCACGTTCAATAAGCACGCTTTGTTCTCAGGGAGTATTCACCTTTCTATAGTATGAATTCGGAATGCGCACTACCCTTCTTATACAAAAATGGACAAGTCCTCTTTAACTTAATTGGCGTAGGGGAAGCTTGACTGTCCAAATGACACTGCTTAACTCAAAAGAGCTCTTTTCTTGAGAAAATGTAACTTTAGTTTCCTCAGTAGAGCGCTTCGTGGATAGCTCTATTGGGTTATTTGCCATCTAAAGGGGTTGTTCATTAGGAGATTGTCTGAGCAGCCAGGCGGGCTTCTGTCACACCGGAGACTGCCTTTACGCACGCCCAAATGTCGACTCATTTGAGCGCAGTGGGTATAAGCGCCTCATTAGGGGAATGTGACGGGGGAGGGGTGGGGTTAAAAAGTCTGCCTGTTTCTCGACAGTAGCATTAAGCAGGCGAATAACTCTTGAAGGAGCAGTTTGAAACACGCTGCAAACGTGACAAGTTCAGTTTCACTTTCCCTGGTGTGTTACACACCGCTACATAGACAACAGGGTAATATCTCGCGGAAAAACAGTTTATTTCAGCAGCACTCAATATGTTATTTTGCGATTAAAAGCTATCCAGTGCATGGATAAGGAATGTCCGTTTTTCAGGAAGGGATTAGTAATACCTCTTACTAGGGGCAGCTATCGTTTAAACACTATGCTCCCCTACAAGAAAACCCCATATGCTCTCTAAAATATGACAGACAGCGTTTTTCTGCAAAACTTTCCTAGTAGAACACCCGACAGCAGTGGCAAATTTCATGATTTGGTAATCCGCAACTGGAGGATAGGGACTAACCTCGAGGTGCTTTGTATGTGGACATTTGCAACGGATTTTTTGGTATGTTGAAGGTTACATTGCATTTACCTGGATTTCCCCAGCAAACAAGTCGCGTTCTTCTCATAGATTTTTAAATGAAAAAGAGATATAAGGCACCGGATGTTTCTGCATTTTTCCTACTCTGCCTCATATCCTCATGAAGGTGATTTTAAAAAGATTCGCTGGTTTCAGCTGGTGACCATGGCTCACCCGCCTTTAACCAGAGTTTCAACAGCCCAGAACGATCGTCCCTTGAAGTGCGAAGCGGAAAAAGTGCGTTGACAGTTTGATTATCCTAGCGTTTCATGTTGATTTCTAGACATTTTATGTCTCCTGGCCTCTACCTTCGACATGAATCTCTGGGCGCTGAAAGTGCACGCATGCTAAACGGTAAAAAGAAGCCTAACCATATCCTGCGGTCGGGAGCTCCTTCGACTTTTTAATGTCCTTCGCCACCTTCTCATCTCTATTCGTCATCAGATAGCAGGCTTCGGTTATCCCCACAGAGGATAGGGAATTTGCAGTGAAGTCGACCGTGGCGGGTTGTGCTTCCTCTCCCAGCACTAACTTGGTTGACAGCACAACCACTGGATACAGGCATCGCGCGCACTATCAGGCGTGACACGCGACCCAGATGGCCGACGCGCAGAGTTTGATAGCAGCCCACTTTGACGGTACAGTAAGCAGTTTTTTTCTCTCCGTCCCCTTCCCCCTCCCGCGACCTTCCTCCAGCCGCCGCCTTCGGCTCAAACTTTCTGGGACCTGAGGCCAGCAATCTGTAGTGTAACGAGGTGAGTTCAGACTGGGGGTCAAAATGGTAATGGTTGTGTATTTCAGCACCCTAACGATAAGATTCTGCTGTTGGTTGGACGCTCGTGAAGCGCAGACTAATATCATTAAATTGCCTCCTGCCAGTAAGACAATACGGAGTTTTAGTGTGCATTGCGTACACATGGCATGTGATCAGATAATAATCAATCGAGGTGTTGGATGCTTAAATTTGACATCTGCCTACTGGCTGCTAATCTTAGTTAAAATCATTGCATATTTGATGGCTATTTCTTCATCGTTTTTTTAGGCAGTTTGTATACTTGACTGAAAAATGGTCTTTTTATTGACGGAATAAAGTACGCAGCAAAAACAAGGGGGACTGAAACGAAAATTCCTGGCTAGTAAGCAATCATCAGTCAGCCATACCCAGCCGCGAATGCTGTACCACTGAGGCTCGAACGTGCGACTTGGTTATTAGAGGTCCGCCGCTCTAACCCACTGCGCCCCGGACCCATTTTCTGACTGATGATGGCTTTTTAGCCAGAAATGGAACGGGACGAAAGAGACCCGTAACCGATCGGTCAGCGCCCATCCACCAAACTTTTTTATTGTCATCACTTGGAAGAAAATCAGTTTTTCTTGAGAGTTTGTGCTCCAACTCCTACCTGTTTCCTGGTCTTCAAGTCACTTGATGGTGCACACAATTGGTAGAAAATGTGATGAAACATGGTGGCCCGAGGCCACAAAGACAGTTGGGGCTGCCGTTTATATTATTAATATTGCTTTCTCAACATAAAACAGCCAATAGAGTGGTCTTTACTTAAAGATCACATGCTTCTAGGTCATTGCATTAACGAAAACAATACAATTTAGGTAAAAATCGACATCACGCTGAAGACTGAAGATTACTTATGTTGCATATATAAGACTATATCAGGTGCTTTCCCTGGTAACATTAAGTGTGGGCCTCCACCTATATGAGCAAGGTTTACGCTATGTTTTGTCAAATGTGCCTCACAGTTTACTTAAACCAATAGCCGTCCCACTCTTACACCCCATACAAAGGGTTCTATGGACGGAAATACTCAAAGTTCACCGAATAACACTTTCAGTAGCGAACTATGCTTTTATCCACTGACTTTATCCATTTCCGAAAATCTACCTTTTCGACGGTGTTTTACACGCCTTTTATAATGTGAACCTCATTTTGCGTAAGTTTCCGTGAGCAAGGTCTCTTTTTACGCATAAAGAGTAATCAGATAATTAAATTTTACCATGTATTTTGGAAGATCTGAAGATCTAAGTTAACGCATTTTGGAAAAACGCAGCGGTATGAAGGACTAGGCTTGAGTACAGCCAACGCTCTAACCACCTGAACCACGAGACCCCGGCCGGGTGCAGTGAGTTTAATTCCACCAGAGTTGGTCCAAATGTGATAAGAGTCACGGCTGCCGGTGTTTGGAGCGTTGTTTGTGCACAAGCCTTGTCTTTACTGCCGTGAATTCGAATCCCGCCGAGGCCGGTGAGCTTTTGACAACTGGGTCAAAATGAAGCAGTCGTATCCACACTTGGAACCCAAGACACCAACATTGACGTACAAATTGATCAGATGATTGGATAGGCATTTCCTCAGACAGATGTTCAGCCGAGTTTTTGTGCAATTGTAGGAAATGAGTATATTTCTGATAGAATTGACTTTTCTTCATAACCGGGGAATTTTTGAGGGAAATGATTTAATCCAAGCCTGACTGTTCTATACTGAGAATGAACAATCGTCTACGGAAGGAATGATTAGGTACTGTTCTTTACCAGGTTTTCCCTTGAAAAATTAATTCCATTTGTAACATTTTACAAGCGCTTACACAATGGCATACTCTATGTAGAAAGCTTTTGAAGAAAAATGATCACTATAAGCTTTTAAAATCCTTCAATACTTCGTCACGAAGACCATCGACATTCTACCTATTTTTCCTTTTTGTAAATAAGTCAAAACGGAGCAAAATGCAAAAGAATTTTTGTGTGCTTTTATTTTTGATTGATTACTTTTTCTTCCATTATTATAAATCAACATATTTTGCTCTGTTTTAAAAGTGTGCTTTTAAAATTTAACTTTATTATTTGCAATTTCTGAATTTTGGGTTTCCATTAAGGTTTTTTGCTTACAAACCATGTACTGAGTTCGTCCACGGAAACATAATTTTTCTTTTTATACATGGTAATTTTTTTTCTTGTTCGGAATCGGTAGGTTAGGTCCAACACTAAGACTACCAGGAACCCAGGGCTTGTGTTTTTGCTTTATACTCGACGATGGAAAAGTGTGCGATTGGCGACTGTTTCACGCCAGAACGATTATCCGTTTACACCGATGTAGAAGAGATAGAATTCTACCGAAGTGTGTGTGGGTGATACCGGCATTGAAGTCATACGAGAGCCTTAAGGCCGCGATATGCTATGGCTATAAAATTCTCAGAGCCTTTATAACAGTCGCGCAGTATAGACTTCGTAAAATCAAAGAAAAGAAAGTACAACACATGCCATTTTGAAAGGGCCATATACTAATCCTTATATTACCCGTGGTAATGACCCACCACTAAAAACTCCCATTACCACCGGTCCCTTATTAGACGGGTCTTAGATTTCTGGCTTTATTGGTACTTCACATAGCATACCGTTACATCTTGTTAAAATTTAACATTGCATGTTTGATGGTATTAACGTTGCTAAAGGTTTTTAAAGAAATGTTTGGCACTTCTATCGAGTTAAGATACTCAGTGTGTTTTTAAGCCTCTTCGCCAGTGCGAAACGATGAGAGTATTTTGAACCCGTTTTCATTCACAGGTTCCGGTTTTTCGTAGAGGAATAACTAAACAACCAAATTGCATGAATCCGTTAAAAAGCCTCGGGACGCGCAAGGATTGAGTAAAACGATCCTACTGATATTGCCTGAGACTGCAAATATATACCACCATGCATCGTACTCCAAAGAAAAGACATCCGCCGATAGACGAGGGTATATGAACACCAACCGGTGGTTTGTATGCATGCCAGCCACACCAGTGGTCAGTCAAACGTATCGCTCCCTCGAGCTCCAAGTCCCTGCTGCCAATACCAGCATCATGAGATCCGCTAGTTGAAACGCCTACCAAAAACCAATCTCTACGTGAAGTTAATGAAACACACCGCGCAATGTAACGCTCCTGCCAGTTGTTGCCACTGATCTTATATTTGAGCTTAGAATCTTACCTCTCTAGTCCCATATGGTCCCATTATTTTTATTGAAATAGTTGGTCTGTTGCTTTCCGGTCATAAGCGCTACACCGTCAGCTGTGTTTATGGGGTCTAAAACGTCGACTCCATCTACACGTAAACCCTCTCCACGACTTGCGTGATGTGCCTGGTATCCAGATATCTCAGTAAAAACACGTCCTTTCCTTATTACGAATCATGAAAATATGTTCAATGTTTGCTTTTGTCGTATTTTAAAGATGTTTACTCGTGTTTCTAACCTGTTTTTGAATTTCGCAAAGTCTGAAAACCACCAAAAAGTAGCATTTTTGCTAGGATTTCCGATAGATTCGGGCCTAAAGTATGCTCATGAAGTGGCTTCATCCCTTTTCTTTTTCTTATATCTAAAAGCAGCATTAACAATTTCGCCATATTTTTCGCCAATGCTAGACTGGATGCCAGAAATAGCGGGCACGTTAGTGAAGTGCAAGTACTCGCTGCACATGAGTTCTTGTGTGGAGTCCCTAATGCCTGTTGTGCACATCTTCCAAATTATTTAGCAGACTCTATTTGTCCCACAGGGTTGGAAGAATAGGGCTGCAGCCAAATGATCTTGAAAAGCTGACGGCCGCCACCCCAAAGGCCACATTCCTTAACTCAGAGGCTCAAAGCTTCGCGCCAGATTGAAGGCACAACGCGCATTTGATCACTACAGGATGTTCATGTGGTTTTAAGTTTCTACATACCCACCTAAGCAGTTTCACAAGAAAAATCATGGAAAAAAAGCCTAAGTGCAAACATTGTTTAGCTTTTATCAGTTGTTGTAACTTTTAAAAGAATGTGTTTTGTGCTTCTTTACGAATGTGAGAATATCAGGAAATCGATAGAAGTTTCTTCCAATCTGTATTTAGATCTCTCCGGAAAGCACTGCTGGGCAGACTGAACTAGCCATCACTGCTTACGTCAAAACTGATGCAAGAAAACTTTCATTTTTGTGCTTAATAATCACACTGAGCAAACCCCTACAGTCAACCTGTTTGTCTCCAAAACTGAGAGATTTTTATGCTGTTTTTTAAAACGCAGGCAGACAGTCAGCCACTTACAGATATTGTTGTTACATAGTTTTTCTCGTGAGATTTTATGATAATTCAGGAGAAAGATAAGCTACTCTACCATCTGTTCTGTACTATATATACAACTGAGGTCAGCAAGAATCTTCACCACTTAGTAGACATGTGTTCTCCTTGTCTTATTCATATGGAGGATGATGAAAGTTTTTTATATATATATATACACTTGGGATTGGGTATGACTGGCCGATGACGGCTAATAAGCCAGAAATGGCCATTCCGGTCTCCCTTGTCTTTGTCGGTTCCATTTCATATATATATATATATATATATATATAGGAGCAGACTGATATATTAGCTTTTGGAGGTAAAAAAGATCCATGTGGGTGGCAAAGATCATGAGCAAGCAAAGTTCTAACCGAACTTGAAGACGTTTTAGTTCAATTTCACACGTTAATTTTCTCGCAAATTAGACAAGACATAATGGAACCTGGAGTTAACATTACCAGAACACAAATGAGAACGCTGGGGACCCACTAATGAACGCGGTATAAGATCGGCGAAACACGCTTGCTCCATATGCTGTCAGTAAGTAATTAGGTAAGTAAATAAGTATATAAGTAATTAATTAATTATGCGTATGCTGCGGACTGCCTACTAGTAGCTTGTGAATACTACAGTTATTCCGCAGTAACTGATGGATCTCAGTCTTAATATTCATATCAAATTCAGAACGCTACCTGAAAATCTTATGTACCCAAGGATTTTCTCCAAGTGCACACTTTACTTTTCTCAGCAGAAGCAACTTGCCTTTCTTTTACTGAGTAATTCCATTGATAACTGGATAGGATCCTTATGAGTAAGATAGTTTCTCGTTTTCTAAGGGAAGCAATAATGCAGAAATTGGCAGCTACAGTTCCTCGCGTGATAGGTGGAGGACTCATTATTATTATCGTTAAAGGTAAATTTGGTATAATTTTACAAAAATCTGAGCTCCACATTACCAGAACTTCAATTAAATTTCGAATCTATCATAAACGCACCTCTTGTAACAGCTTACTAAACCAAGATAAAACCCACCTTTACGGGGAAATTATTGTAGAGCAGAAAGAAAATAAATGTTTTTAATATATTTTCATCGAGTCGATATAAACCTGAATTTGGTCATCTATGCTTGCGGTGACAGCGGTTCAAATAAAAATGTATTTCCTTAGGTACGACTCCACAGATGCGAAAGGCAACTGACTGGCAAACAGGAAATCATGGGAAGAATTTCCTCAGCTCGACAAAACCACGTTATAAAATGCCGGCCAGACATAGCATGCTAGTCGACAACTACTTTACGCCCCCAGAACCTATTCCCCAATGACAGTGTTTACCAGATTAAAAGAAGACATTTCGTCTTCGTAATTCCACGCATCAGATATGGCGCAGTCTCTTTTGGCAGAAGTTGGAAATATCTCTCAGCCCGTATGCATGAACATTAGCTGTCGGTTGTACCCATACACTAAACAAGGCACACTTGTTTGCCTGAGAGAAAATCCGCAGCATTGATGCCTGCACAACAAAATGAAACGAGGTTTTTGGCGCAATGTTCGCAGCCGAGACATGCATCGGTAAGCATATTTAGTTAAATGTCGCACAGAAAATGCAAGTGCAGACAAACACCAGCGATCCCAACTTGGTAACTGAATACAGCGGACTCCCATCGACATGAAGATCAGTCAACCACAGAATCTTTTGCCAGGCACAGTTTAAAGTCAACAGATTTTCTACGTTGCCCAGTGAGACACGGGGATAGAAATCCGCTCCACCTCCCCCATAAGCCAGGTTACCTTACTCTTAATTCTTGCGGCTTACCTTATGGTTAAGAGTTAAGTAAGGGTTAGAAAACGGTACTAGGTACCTTCCTAAAAGTTTATTGTATTGCCGTTTGGCAGGTTCCTACTTACGTATTTCCCAAATTGCCCTTACTTCTGACAACGTATCGGAAAACCAGTTTTGAAAATTTACGTGGTATATGCCGCTTTCTTCCTGGGTAACTTATTTTGTATCCAACTATGTAGGTACATCTCCATGAACACCATTTGGCGGTCAAAACCCGATAGAACCTGTCCTAAGTTTCTATGAATACCCTGGACACCGGGGACATCCTCGCGTGGGCCGAAATTTGTGGTGTCGCTGGCTGCCCTTTCAACAAAGGCCGAGAGTTCCTTGAGACCAGTCATTCATCAACCGGCCAATTGAGTTAAATGCCGCATACAAAACGTTTCAGGTAGAAGGGGAAGAGACGTGAACCAATCCGAACAGGATGAGGCAAACGGAGGCGGCCTACTAGCACAAACGCAACGCCATAATCGAGTTTTTAGTGTACTCACGATGTAAGTCGTTTCGTGATGCATTTACTTTACTCTGCGTCTGATGCAAACCTGGGGAACCGGCTTTGGAAATTAACACAATAAAAGGCTCTTTTCCAAATAACGTATCTGACTTCAACTAATGTTTTTTGAGATGCCTACGCATCAATACACATATATTTTCACAAATTGTGTCCTTTTATAATTATATATCGATATCAGAATGATATTACCGACAAAGACAAGGAAGACTGGAATGGCCGTTGCTGGCTTATTAGACGTCATCAGCAAGCCATGCACAACCCCAGGCGCTGCGGCGCTCGAGGCTCGAACTTGCGACTTTTTGCACAGAAGTCCAACGCTCTACCCACTGCGCCATGAGCTCGTTGTCTTGCCGATTTCGATCGGAGATATTAACAATGGTAGTTGGGCGCTCACCGATCGGTTTACAGGACTCACTCATCCTTTTGTGCCTTGGGGCTCACTTTAGAGCCCCACCAGATGCCGCAGAGTGCCTAGTAATATAGGTTGAATGATATTACCGACAACTACTAACTACCATCCTTAATACTCCCGATGAAAACCGCCAAGACAACGTACTCGTAGCGCAGTGGGTAGAGCGTTGGACTTCTGCCCACCAGGCTGCGAGTTCGAGCCTCGAGCGCCACAGCGCCTGGGTCTGGGTATGGCTGGCTGATTACGTCTCATAAGGCAACAGTGGCCATTACAGTCTCTCTTGTCTTTTTCGGTAATATGATTCTGCCTATATCACTAGCCAGTCTGCGGCTGCGGGCGGGGCGCTAGAGTGAGTCCAATGGCACAACGGGACTAGTGAGTCCTGTAACCGATCGGTGAGCGCCCAACTACCGTTTATATATATATATATATATTCAACCAAATTCTCGTAGATAGAGATAACGAAAAAATAAAAGGCACATTTCGGGCTTATAAAGACCCTTTTCAATTAATTATAACCTCCACCAGTATCCGGTTTGATTACTTTAAAATTAACTCACATGTTAATCGTCTGAATAGTATACAGATGAAAGAGCTTTGTTTCAGCTTACCCACATCTCAGTCGATAATTGCTATGTACCCATATTTTGGCCAATGTTGGTCAAGTATGTAGTCACCGGTCAATTATAAGCCATTTCTTCGGCCGAGTTTGTTTCTTTTGGGAATTATAAATCTCGATGTGGACCCGCACTTGCCTAATATTATTTATGGGCGGATTTCCTATTGAAATTTTGGTTTAAATTCCCTTTTGGCTGAAGGCATACTTGGCATTTATTCTACTATGAGTAAACGGGGGAGTCTGCCTGCATTATTTTTATTAGACGGACAGGCGTCCAATTAATCGTTTCTTTGGGAGGCAAAGCGAGCAATTGAGATAAAGCTAATCTTGGCCCGGTTCAAAAGGATAGGGCTCGTTTAATTCCACTTCAAACTCTGATCCACACAAACCGGAAAAATGTGTCAAAAACAGCCAATATGCGCCAAACATCAAACTATCACAAATATTGCAAATATAGACCCTCAGGAAAACGCCCTGGTAGTTATATGCTCCAGCAGCGATTCCACGCCCCGTGAATATTGCACTTTTTCAAACGAGTAGAGTCATGCTGTCTTTAAACTGTTTGGATGCCCAACCAAGGCACTCAAAAACGCAAGCCTACTTCCCCTCAATAAGATTAACTAACCACCGATCAACGATGGGTGTGAGGCTTGCGTGTTTCCTTCCACTTGGCTTCCAGTAAGAATAACAGCAAAAAATTGTGGCACTTCCCAGTTTCCAAATCTGTCTCTTTTCACCCTGCCCCCTTTGAATTTAAAGCAGCGATCGCAAAGACGTCCCAAATGTATCTGTGTCACGCAAAGATACCGCCGCCTCGCACGTTGCCCATGGCTGGCATGCGGTTGAAACAAAAATAAAATTATATTCCCTTGCGTCGAAATGGCGTGCGCAGTTTTCAGCTCGCATTCCGGATAGCATCGTAAAGGAACTGCGCCGTTGCAATGGAATTTTTTTCATAGAGGTTTGAGGGGAGAGGTTAGTGTTTCAAATGATGAGACGAAGAAGGAGAAGAAGAAGAAGAAATATAAACAGAAGAAGAAGAAGAAGAAAAAGAAGAAGAAAAAGAAAAAGAAAAAAAGGAGAATAATAATAATAATAAAAATAATAATAATAATAAGAAGAAGAAGTAGAAGAAGAAGAAGAAGGAAGAAGAAGAAGAAGGTGAAAATTTATTAGGGATTTCAAAACGTGGGTCGTTTTGCGTGACTTATAGGGCTCTACTCGTGTTTTAACGTGTGTTTCTGTTGTCCTCTGCAAAGGCTCCGTCTGCGGCGCTAATTCAACGTTTTGAATGGTGGCTTTGAGTCACGTCTCCTTTCCACTTGAAAAGTCCCTAATATGACACTGTAATTGGGCAAATAGAAGAAAAAACAAAGTATTTTCTGTTCAAATGCAGTGTTTATGTCCTCATTATAACCAATTATGCGATCCTTGAAACTATAACGAACATCTCAAATTCGTAGGCTGAGATTTTTAGCCTGACTGAATAACTCGGCTCTTCTATGTAACAAAAAGTCGTAATACACCTTACCGTGCATTTAATGGTTCTTGCAAATACATAGAATCCGAGCACCCGCTTTTAGGATTATAGTAACTGAAGGTAGGAAGCAGGTCATCCGTGAAACGCTTACATGGGCTTCGAAATTTATCAGCCACTGTTCTGACAAACATAATCGACCGTAATTAATTTATTTTGGCACCAAATAACGTTGAATCAGCATGAGTCAACTTCAATGTAGGCCCATTTACCTTCAGACCGCCAGTGAGCAGTTATCATAGCTTCCAAGGGACGAACTGCTGCATATTGAAAAGCATGAAGGTGTCAGATGTTATGTGACAGGAGGTAAAAGTTAAAAGGGTCAAGCTTAGTATTTGTTATTTTTATGGTTCCCTTCGAAAGCATGCAGAGCATGCGGACAAATAAATATAAGAAAAGGGGACCTGCTTAGTAATTCTGCGTATATCTGGGATTTTAGTGAACTCTATGTATTTCTGTTAGTTTATACCTTAACGCCATGAATGAGACGTAGCATTAGTGGTCATGCAAAACGCCTCATTCGATATCTTTTGGAATTTTTAATTCCTGTGTCCTTGTCTGTGAAATATATTTTTAATGAAGTGCCTCGAAGGAGTGGCCGGTTTTATTACCAAGTGGGTAAGTTCACCCTAGCGCAAATGACAAGACGTTTAATCGATGGTTCTACGGATTGGCGCTCAATTTTGTGCTCATTAGAAACCTATCGGGTTGAAGTCACGATTGATCCCCCCAGTATTTTCGTTTGCTTGGCCATTTCCGTTTTTTTTCTAAAGCGTATGACTCGGTTACAGGTGTCTCCTCCTTTCAATGTCTGGCGGCGTGGGTAAAACTACTGCCAGTTAACTAGTACATCAGATAGAAGCAAGACGCACGTTGACGTACAACGAGAGTAGGTGAGTTAGGAAGGCAGATTTGTGGGCCCTATGTTGAAAAGCGTGCTCGGTGTATAAGTCCTTAGTGAGTATTCGCAGGATTAAGCCCAAATATTTTCTATTATGAGCCACTGATATCAGGTACGTCCCAACTGTTGCAGCCACAGTCAACGGTCCGGGATTCGTTTTAGGCATGCCGAAATGTAGAAGCACCCTCTACAGTGCCTGTTGCTGCAGATCTCCATCAAAAGTCAGAGACTTAAAGAGCTCAGGGTTGATCTTATTTTGTACATTTTATGCACTCATTTAACAATATGCTATATAGGTGTACGAGACCAGTTATTGTCAACCAAACCTGTCTTCAAACTACATAGTTTGAGTTACTGAACAGAGACCCCTGGCTCAATAGTAAAACTTTGGAAGTAAAAATTCCTAAAAAACAAATCGGGTTCGAATCCCAGGTCATGCAGAACCCAGAGTTGGACATGCCCCGCTGGCGATGACTTCTAGGCCGGAAATAACCATCCTTATCTCCTTTTTGGTTAGTACTCCTCAATACACAGAAATATTCGTTGTTTGTGAAATATCCTTTAATTTCTGATGTTTCACAGTTGATGTTCAAGTACGTAGAGTCCCCCACAAACCGAACTTTTCTCAAATATGTGACATTTGTGAGCGAAAAGCGTTTCAGACCATGGTTTTGACTCCCATATGAATTTATTAGTTATATGTATCTAACGAAAAGTTCACAGGTTAAAAGGAAAGGACATTCCTACACTGTGCATCAAAGCCAAAAAAAGCCAACTGATATTTTTAAACAGGTTTTTAAATGTAACTTTTTCGTACTGTCTAGAATGTTACATAGCCATAGGTTCTGTGGGATATGGTAACATATTTATCTATAGGGGTATGCAGAGCAAAGTTTAGTCAGAACCGGATCATTCTCGTTTTAAACGGCAAAATGAGTACTTTTGAACTTCGGGCAATTTTTCCCGGAATTGGAGTAAAAATTGACGGGTAACAGCCCTATCGTTTGTGAAAGAGCAGTTGCACATGGAACGTGGCCAGATCATACATCCCTATTTCTATGCCATGTGAGCAATGAGGACTTTCGCGGAAATTTTACATCCACCAATACTGAGAAAAAGCTGAATTGGTCATGTGGCTAGGCAATGAAGTATTAATCTGTTACATACAGATACAGTCCTTATTTTTTAACGCACTGCACAATCTTTACCCCCTAAGCCAAATTAAACAATCTTTCAGTTGTAAATACATATAAAAATATATGTGAAACGTTGATAAGCTATAAGATAATTCGGCTATCGAGACGGAGGTCTGAGTTGTAAGAAATCTCTCAGGGGTTACCTTTCCATGACTTGCCCTTTGGCATTTATCTCGACAAGGAGTTGACCGTTAAACATGCATGTGACTACCTGTAGGTGGTCTGCCTAGTCGTTGTCTTTCTCTAATTCGGTAGGATAGCAACCGTTTGATCATTAAACATTCCGTACTAAATAGGTTTAGGATCTTGGGTCTAAAAATTAACCCTTTCGCAGATTTTAGACGAGCTGTTAACAAAACCTATAGGGCAAGAACGCAATATGCGTCCCATCTCAGGGAACAAAGGATAGATCAGCGTATAATACCCGACCGCACTACATACTAACGCAACCCCACCTCTGTCAATTGTGCTCGTTAGGGTAAGCATTCGCTGATGGGTTATTTGAGTCACACGAGAATTTGTTGGCGGTAAGAGGACCGAAGTAGCGGGTCAAAAGGAAACTTTCCAAACGGTGACTATTAGGATGCCGTTGTAGTTTCAATACCTATTCGTTTTAATTTGATACTGAAAGATCGCGCAGAGTGGGCTTCCTTCTTACTACCGTCAAGGGTCCGAATAAAAGTTGGTCGGCGTGAGGTAAAGCCACCGGATCTCCCATTCCGCACATTTTTTGGGCAAAAAATTATTGTGTGACCCTAATAACCCGGCAACGACTGCTAACCATAACGAAAACAATGGATAGGGCTGGAATAAGGTTGACGCTCTACTTTTCTCCCTTTAGTCCTATCCATGAAAAATATATTAACATTAACATTAACATTAATATTAATATATTAATATTAATATATTAACATCCTCAATTTGTTCCCTGGGTTTGGGTCACATTTTACGTTTTTGCCCGACCTTCGCTTTAACTGCTTACTTAAAGATCCACAGTGGCCCGACTTTCGCTGGCTCATCCTTTAGCTCTCCGTCATTTTGTAGTACGCAGTGCTGACGCATTCGTGTGTTTATGCAGATCGTGATTTCACAAAGTGATAGGCAGTCGGAGGAAATTGGAGTAAACTGTGCTCAGGCCAGTGCGAAAAAGCAACCAAAGTCTCCTCCTGGGGGAGGTCAGAAGTTTGAACTGATCGGATACGTCCAGTCTTCTGAATCAACTGCGCCCACCCTTTGCTACCATCGTACCAAACCACTGCATCGTCACATGTGAAATTTCACCCCAGGAAAAGAACACTTTTTTCCCAAAGTAGGTGCCATGAATGCGCCGTCAAACTTGTCTGGTCTGATGCTTGCTGGAGCCGTTCCTTCCTCGTTTACGCGGTGTCCTGCAAATCATTCAACCCTTCAACTAAATCTGCGGATGTTCTTCGAGGGGGGGGGGTATTCTCCAGCGGCTCCTTTAGGATCCCAGCTACGGAACATGAGGATATCCTCTTATGCGAAACACCTTTGCTTTACACATACGGGCCTCAGTCTCGCATCAAGTTGATTGCCTATTTTCTTCTTTCGGCACGCCACCTTCAAAGTTGCTCATGTGCTTTGAGCTACTCCAGTTTGGGGTGATGAGGTTTCACTACTCGGAAATCCATTGGTGGCAACAAGCTATGCATAAAAAGTCAAAATTCAGCTGCTCATTCTTTTTTGAAAAATAAAAAATGACAGTTTAGGGGGACGTCCTACGCGTTCACTCGATCCCGCCAATCGAAGTCACTCTCGCGTCAAGGTCAGCTAGCCCGCAGACTATAGATACTTTCCAGATGACCAAATAGACAGGTCTAAAAGGAGGATCTAGGTCTTTCTCAGTTGGAAAAGATCAGAGACTGTGAAAAAAATTTTTAGCTCCTATTACCGTAGTAACCGGTCAGGAAAACCTATAAACTGCTTCGAGTAGCAGGCGATTACATTCTATTCGAAGAAGGCTTCTGCAATCAGTTGCCTTCATCTCCGCCGAAATGAGGTAGCAGTTTGGCCGAACATTACTTCAACCGGGATTTCTAACTGCACCGAGGAATATTCAATGAATCTTCACAGAGGAGCCGGTTTTTCTTCAAACATATTTTTAAACTGGACCGTAGCAGGAAAACTGTTTTGTTAATCAGCGAGAAGATTAGTGTGAAAATGTATTAAAACCGGCGATGGACGTTGTCCTTGACAAAAACATAATCAATTAGGATGTCTCTACTCCTCTTGTTTTCTCAAACGAAGTTTCTCGGCCACTGGCAAGGTCATTCTATTATGTATTCTTTTACTTTTAACGGTTATGTCATATAACCCGGCAGTAGGATCTTTCCAATTTTGGAACCTATTGGTTCTATTGTACAGATAGAGAAAAGGAAGAAAAGGTCGTGATAACATTTATCTAAAAATTCATTTAATGCAAATCAGATACTCGCATTTCCTGACCGAATTGCGAGACGAAGACGCGAAAATCAAGCACAATTCTAAAAGCCCTTGTTGGTTTTGCTAGGTTATTCAAACTGAGCTCAAGTGAGCTCATAGATAGATAGAGAATAGACCTGCGCAATTGGTCAGGAATATAAAAAACACGGATTGTTGATATCTAATTTAATCAGGAATTACCCGCTAATTTAGTAGGAATCAGTTTATATGAAGATTTCTAGACGCAGACGAAACACTGAGATGAATATGCATATCAACTTTAAGTCTACGCCTAGAAACCTTCAAAAGGACTGATTAACTCCAAGATATGCATCAATTTTGGATAAAATTTAAAAGCAAAAAATTACAAACAGAATTGTCTACCATAAATCAAGCAGGAAACACTAACAGACCCTTTGATGAGCCGAACCCATCGCAGCTGTGTCATGCAGCCGCAGAATAGTTGCGAAACAGTGTATGACCTTTTAACTAATACTTGTGCTCTTAATATGGTTTATCAGTTTAAACCCTTCAACTAACACTACTTGTTGCTATGCCCTTTAATGCCCTACGTGCATCTTTAGTCCATCCATTAACTTTTTCCGACATCAGGTTTTCAAATGGTTATGGAGCAAATTAAGATGACTGCCACAAAAATTGAAATCGAATGTGAGGATGACTTCAAATTCCTCTGGAGACCTTGCAGTGGTTCCGAAAGCGTCAAAGCTACCATAGGAGAGTTTGAACAACTATCAGACTCGCAGTAATTCACGCTGTTTCTTAAAGTGAGCCATCCTCAGATCGTTTCTACCGTTTCTGGATTACCTTAGTGTAAACTTAGTGTGTGAGCTAACCCGACAGTATGCGCAGACTTATTTGAGTCACTTGACCTCGTACTTTGTCATATCTTCGGCTGAAGGAAATTTTCCATTGTGCATAACCGGCACTCACCGGCCTCTTATTGGTTGTTATCTAACTTTCATAGAAGTTGACCTCCATCGATTAAAAACGCTCCATAAATTTGACTGAATATCTATTTAGAAATTTCGATCGGATATAGGCCAACTGGTTACACAATGTACGCGATGCTTCTGAGGCGTTTTTGCATATTATTTTGCGTGCAAGACTTCTCGGTGTAGAGTTGGCTCTTAAACTGATGCGGTTTTCCACATGGCACGCCTTTATAAGCATGTCAGCAGAAATGAAACCATTTTGGGCACATTTGGTGAATTATGTTTTGATCGAGAAAATATAGAACCTCAAACACAGGGCATGGTAGCACGGTGAACGTCTTTTCCATATGATTTCACATATTCTCTATTACAGCTGACCTGATGTTTGCTCTTGGCTTCACAGTTAGGTGTCTGGATCAGTCATCAAAGGGGGCGTAGTTTGTGTACTGAGCGTGCTAAGGTTACTATTGGCCATAGCTAAAAATGATGACAAATCAATTTGAAATGGCAATCCCAGGCCCCTTTGCCTTCATCACGAAAACATATATATATATATATATATGAAATGAAACCGACAAAGACAAGGGAGACCGGAATGGCCATTTCTGGCTTATTAGCCATCATGTTCCGTTGTGCCCTGGAGCTCAGACTAGAGCCCTCGCAGGCGGTCGCTTAGCGACGTGTAGCATATGATGGAATGGAACCGACAAGGACAAGGGAGACCGGATGTGCCACACTTGGGATTGGGTATGACTGGCTGATGACGGCTTATAAGCCAGAAATGGCCATTCCGGTCTCCCCTGTCTTTGTCGGTTCCATTCCATATATATATATATAGACATATCGAGTTGGATGCGGCGTACAGACATCTCAAGGAGAAATGGAAGAAACGAGAACCAATCAGGACAGGCCGCTCAATGGTGCCAATGTTCACGCCAGTATCGATTTTTTTCGCGTGATTACGATGTCAACTGTTTTTGGTCACATTTGCTGATCGCCTGCGTCTGAAGACGACCCGGAGAACCGGTGTTGAAAATTTACACAATAAAGCTCCATTTCCCATAGAACGTATTCAACTTCCTATATATGTTTGCGCCATGAATTTTCAAGCGCATTTTGTCCTCCTGGCGTTATTGGCTGTCCGAGTTCGAATTTTTCCTTGCGAATATTGTATTTGATATCGAAAGCGATATACCGATTAATGCATGCCTCATCGAATGGATTGCTTCCAGGGATTCGTGGCCTTTTCTAATTGGGTGGGGGCCAACAATACGAGGGATCTCACACCCGAATTCATGACTGCTGTCCAGTTTGTGCACAGCTAGTTGGTCTCGTCTTCTTATCGTTGAGATGGATTTCCCAGTTTGCCCACAATATACGGCATCACAACTGGAACATGGAATTTTGTAGACAATACCTTTTCTATCAAGATAGCCAGCCCTGTGCATAGGGTGTTCAAACTGTGAGCGTTAGGTAGATATGGAAGGTGTGCTACTTGTATCTGGCGTTTTCTCAACTCAGATACATATTTCACGTATGGGAGAGTTAGGAAGGTCATTATTTGGGTGCCTGGATTGCCATGTCGTTTGAAAAATCTTCCCTTTTGGGTTCTTGCCGCTTCAGGCACTGATTCACATAGGTATGTGGGTGTCCATTTTTGCAGAATCATTTAAGAAGCTAGATGTCTTCTGCCTGATAACTTTCTTAATCATAACAGTGTGTTATTGACCGATTTAGGATTTTGTAGATAGAACTCTTTTTGTGATAAATGGGGTGGTTATTCTTAATGCGTAGGATCAGATCAGAATAGATCCATCTGTTTTCGATGTACGAGGACATCCAGAAATTGGAATTGTCCGTCAACCTCCGTTTCAAATATAAACTTCATTCTTGTAGCAGGTCTAAGTGTTTGGTCTTGATGACGACAAACGTCGATACAAGCGAAAATGCGAGTCCCAGGAAGTAATTGAAAAGAAATAGATGATATTGCTGGTACAAGAGCTTTATTCGCCTGAGGTTTCGGATTCCAACTCAAATCCATCCTCAAAAACAGTATCCGATACGGGTAATTCATACACAGGGAGTTGCAGTATTTGTGAAATGCCGTCGCTATGCTACCGCATGCCTACGGCAATTAACAGCTCCCCTTTCAGAGATGACGACTGCGTTCTGGTGCGTTAATTGCTTGATGGATGGCATGCGGGTCGTTATCCACTGAAATTTCGTCACCCGTATTGGAGGGCGGCGTGATGATTGCTCGGCCATCTGGCTCACCGGCACTGGCGTTGGAAAATGTGTTCGCTTGAGCGCTCCCCGCGTGGGCGATTGCTCTGGCCAAACTGAGTTTCAACACCGAGTATGGGTTTGGTAGGTCATTGCACTTGTTTATAGACCGGGGGCCTGTAAACCATGACTCAAGCAACTCGCGGCTCATGCAAGAATTTCGGCTTCGTCGAACTTGATTTGCGGCTGGTTCTCGTCGAATGAGCCGTGACTTGGTAATCGGCGTTATGTCGCCGCACTGCAGCCGCATGTTCGGCAATTCGCGTCCAAAGCAGTCTTCCGGTTTCTCCGACTAACTTCCTTTGCCCTCAACTGAACCAGATCCGATAAACAGCTCCAGTGGGTCCTTTTGCTCTCATTACCTGACGCCAAATGGTGGCCTCTCGTCTGTGTGCGTCTCCAAATCCAAGTGGCGCGAAAAGGCGGCTGACGGCCTCTAATACGTTTTTGACGCATGGAATCGCCTGCCAATATAAAGGTACGGTGCGATTTTATCGTTCATCCCTTTTGCGCATGCACTGGTTGACAAAGTTGCGCGGATAGCCATTTTCTCTTAACATCCCATGATGATATTTTAATTCGGCAACCTTGTCTTCCGGTTCACGGCAGCGTGTCTCAATATGCCGATATAGCATCCTTACGCAACTGCGTTTGTGGCTGATGGGGTGGTTGCTAGTAAATTTCAGTACTTGCATAGTATTTGTAGCTTTCCTGAAAACTTTGGTCTTAAGGCCACCACAATATTTGCGACAGACGAAGACGTCGAGGAAGGCTAGCTGGTTGTTTTTTTCCTCCTCCATCGTAAATTTTATGTCCGGGAAGACTGTGTTGAGACGTTCTTTGTACGTGTGCACCTGATCCCATTCGATGAGGTTGAAGGTGTCATCTATATACCAGCGACTCCAAACCGTTGTAGGACCACCTCGGCTATCTGTCCGGAGATCGGCGAACCCATTGGTGTTTCCTTCACCTGCTCGTAGATTGTTCCGTCAAATGTGAAGTACGTCCTGAGACAGAACTTCAGGAGCTGAATGACTTGGGCGTGACTAAGGTGATTCTCGAATTCATCGTATTTACTTCGTAGGAGTAGTTAACCAGTCTCCACTGCCAGGTCCTGTGGAATAGAAGTAAAAAGGGACGGGACATCAAAAGATGCCATGACGTTGCTTGGTAGGAGACTTACCCCCTTTGAGTTTCTCAAAGAATTGTGTTGAGGAGCTGACGGTGGTGTCCGAATCAGTGGTCAGGAATTTGAGGCACCGAAACAGCCACTTTGCACCTCCGCATGTTGGAGTGCCTTTGAGCGGTACGATGGGTCGGAGAGGAGCACCCTCCTTGTGTACCTTGGGAAGGCCATAGAACCGGACCAAGGTCGTGTCTTGGGCTCTCGCCATTCTTCGGTTGGTCGGCGTTATTGCACCCGAGTTCTCCAATGCCAACAGCGTGGCATTACTTTCACGCGTCAGCGTTTGTACGGGGTATGTTTCGCATTGGACATAAATCTGGCGATCCTCTAGTAAGTCTTCGGCTTTCTGAAGGTAGTTTGTTCTGTCCAATACGATGGTGGAACACCCCTTGTCCGCGGGTACGATGATGAGGTCTCTGTCGGCCTTGAGTTTCCTTAATGCACCACGTTCGACACTTGGGAGTATTTCGCGCAGTTTATGAGCCATTAGGAGGAACGAAACCTGGTTTCGGATAATGTTCTTCGTCTCCTCCGTCACTGCCGTCTGATTGATGACAAATTCCACCGAAACAATCACGTTAACAGGTTTGGCATAAGCTGTGCTGAACGAGGTTTCGTGTCGTAAAACCAGTACTTGCTCCTTCGTCAGTTCCTTTTACGACAGGTTGTGTACCAGTATGTCATTTCTCGATGAAGTTGGAGTAATCTGAAGTAATTTATTCAATCAGGTGCAGATGCGAGGGAAGCAACTACGTCCGAGGACCTGGATGACCCTCAGACGTTTATACTTTAATACCCAGCAGTAGTGGGATTAAATAAGTTCTTTATTCCGGCTCATTTAACGAGACACGGCCACATATCCACTTTCGATGAGACCTATCTTCTCGCAAGTGACGATAAACACTCGAGCCGCGAGTCGGTAGTCGTGGTTCACGGAGGCCCAGCTTAGTAACAAGTGCAATGACCTTCCCCCCATATTCGGAGCTGAGGCTTGGTTTGGTGAAAGTGATTAGCCACTCGGGGAAACGCACAGGCGAACACACTTTCCAACATCGATGCCAATTAGCCAGGTGTTCGAGTTATCATCACACCAACATCCAGCAAAGGTGATACAATTTCAGCAATTAAAGTCTCGCATGCCGGCAATCAAGCCATTAATGTACCCGATGGCGATCGTCCCCGATTAAGAGAGAGCCGTTACTTACCATAAGTATGCAGTAGCATACCGAGTGCATCCTATAAATACTCTAACTGGCTATGTATGAATTACGCCGTGTCTGATGGTAGCGTTGAGGCAGTTTCGTACCGTCCTCGCGCATGCACTCACAGCATCTGGTCTTATCTTGTTCAATCCTCTAACGGTATTGGCGCAGCCTCATGTGGCAATCTTGAAGAAGCACACGGATCATTCGTCTTCCGTGTTAAATACTGCTCGCCTCGCCAGCTCCGTCTTAACCGGGGTTTTGTATGAAACACATGTTGGCAACACGTTATTGTTGAGACATCTGTGCAGAAACCGAATCTGCGCATAAAAGGAGGAGGTCTAAGCATTTTCTCTTGATCATTACAAATGTGTCATCTGCGTAGCGCAGCCATAGTTTTTGTTTAACTGTAGGAAGAGCTATCGATTCCAATTTTTGCATTAGGGTTTCGGTCAGAAAATTGGATATGAACAAGCCCATAGGAGCCCCTTTAAGTTGTTGATAGCATTCACCGGAAAAGAAAAAGTGGTTTCTAGACAAAGATCTATTAGTTGGAGTAAAGCGTTGGCAGGCACATCAGCGAAGTAGGCCTGAAGTAGTTCTTCGGTGCAGAATCTCTCTAAATCCAGAGGGATCGAGGTGAAGAGCGAGACTTCACCGAATCAAACCATTATTTCATCATTTGTAACCTTTATTCCTTTTAGAGTGTCCATAAAAATTTTGAATCTTCAAAGGAATACTCCGAGTTCTTTGTAAGTGGATATAGTTAGTGAAACAACCACGTCAAAATTTCTTTAGTTGGCAGCCCCGATTAAGTAGACTATCGGTCGCAATAGAATACCAGTTTTATGAATTTTTGGAAAACCAAATATTTGAGCAATGATGGGTTCTTCTGGTTTAAAGATTTAGCAAGAACTCCTGAGATTAATTTATTTACCGTAAGGCGTTTAAGCGTTTTTTCCATGGAGGAGTTTTGTGATTTTGTGGGGTCCATAGGCTGAGGTTTTAATGTTGACTTGTCTTTTAGGAGTGGCAGCATCTTCCCTGTGTATTCCACATTGGTTAGACTGTAAGTAATACCTCCTTTATGTTGTTCTTATCTTTTTTAAGTACATTTTGTGTCTTTCTTTGATTTTAAAATTACGTTGAGTGTTTATTTTGGTTCTTCAAGACAAGCACAGTGCGGCTGCAAATTGTGAGCTGCTCTTCTTATGTGAGATTTGCTGATGCCATGATTGATTCGAAGATGGCAAGGAAGTCGAGGTTATTAGAATCCGAAGAATCGTACTTCATTTCTTTGCACAGCACGTTCTTCTGTGTTGTTACTAGGACTTTCCAGGATAGGTTTAGACTTTGTTTGGACATGTAGAATCATTGGCTATCTTAATGAGAAATCGTCACCCACTTTTTCTCCGACACTTCTCTATTTAGTCGTTCTAGTTCTGAGACATGTGTGATGATCTCGTGTAGGGTTTCAAATACGTGTGTAGGGAGTCGGTCATGGCAAAATTGCATGTTTTCTTCCTTCTGATCCTTGAAGTTGCAAAGTCGAGAGTGTGTATCTGCTATGAATGCTCCAAAAATTTGATGCCCGTAGCGGAAAGTGACTTGAAAGACCTGGAAAAACTTTTCTGCCGGTTTCACCCTCATGAATTTCGGTCTAATCCTGTTGTTTCGACAAGCGTAAGACGTATATTTGTTCTCGCGTTAACCTTTCGTGAATTGTACACTTTCCAGCATCGAGCATAAAGCAAAACACTACCCGAAATTTATACGTATATATGAAAGAGTTCACCAGGTCATTGTTTTGGGTGTCTGTATGGCCGTATCGTTTGAAATACCTTCCTTTTTGGATTCTTGCCGCTTTAGCTACTGGTACACAAAGTCATGCGGTTATCCATTTTTGGAGAATAATTTAGGGAGCTATTTCAGTTCTGCCTGTGAAATGAGCTAAAATATCTACTTAAATTTTTCTCCAAAAATGGATAACCGCATGACTTTGTGTACCAGGGCCTAAAGTGGCAAGAATCCAAAAAGGAAGGTATTTCAAATGACATGGCCATCCAGGCAACCAAAACAATGACCTGACTAACCCTCCCATACGTGCTAAATGTAGCTGAGCTTGTCGAAAGACAGCTGAGAAAATGCCACATACAAGTAGCACAGGACTCCACATCTACCTTACGCTCACAGTTTATACACCCTATGGACAGGGCTGGCTATCTTGATAGAAAAGGTATTGTCTACAAAATGCCATGTTCCAGTTGTGATGCCGTTTATTGTAGGCAAACTGGGAAATCCATCTTAACACATATACAGGAACATCAGTTAACGGTAAGAAGATGAGACCGCCTAGCTATACACAAACTGTACAGCAGTCATGAATTCGCGTGTGAGATCACTCGGATTTAGACACCCGCCCAATTAGAAAAGGTCACGAATTCCTGGAAGCAATGCACTCAGCTAAGGCATGCATCAATCGGTATATCGATTTTGATGTCACATACAAAATTCTCAAGCAAAACTTTAAATACCCACAGCCTTATTTGCATTCATTTAGACAGTGAGGATCGCCAGCTGGGATCAAAAACAAAAACATGCGCACACGCACGGCGCAGATGGTTCGCCGCTGGGTCTGTCGGCTAGTTCATGGGCACTTCATCAAAATGAAGTTCATCAGTGGCTCGGCATCTGTCATTAATTGAAGAGTGGGATGCCAGGAAAGTGAAGGGGGACTGTAATAACTTGTAATTTCTGACTTGTTAACAATCATCGGTTGGTTTTAACCAACACTAGGTTTGAATAACCTGGGATTCCTACCCAGCACCTTTTTGTCCACCGAGCGTTTAGGTGCAACCCTTTACCAATTAACCAGTGGTTCGTTGTCTATAGTCACGAGATGGCCTGTAAATATTTGCCCTTTTATGACTGTCTGGAAGGTTTACACTGAAACCTCTGACTTTTAAATTTTCCAAAGATTAAATTTTCTGCTTTTTATGGCCGGGATAGTTAATTACCTCTAACAAATCCTCGGCGAAGCAGAGGTAAAAGCATGCATCCGTTTCCTACTGCTATTATTCGGCTCCCTGTTAACAAATATAATATTCGAAATAGATTATTTTTTCCATACTCACAGGAAAGCGCTTTGCATCAAGACTAACACAGGGAGGGCTAACCTGCGTGTCGATTCAGCTAAAGTTATGAATTCTTTCAAATCGACGCACCGACTGGATATAATTTATATTAAACCACAAACAGTGATGTCGTCAAGTTCATCTGTGTTGGGGTGACCTTGCAATTAAAAGTCACAAATATAACTCTCAACTCGCATGTTAACCAGCAGCTTTGGAACGCTTCTGAAAAAACAAAGAAAGTTCATAGAAAAGGTATTAAGTCGGTACACGGAAAACTAAGAAGAAGGTACTTGGTGGATTGACCTGTGGCAGAAGGACATAAATCTCAGCTAGCATGAAAGGTATATTTTGACAACAGTTGACCGGATAAGTCAGAATGTTGCAAAACGTTAGACCCTCCCCCTTTATACATGAAAGACGCTTTTTACACCTGCGAAGGCATTAAAAAGACCCGACATTCTTTACTTTATTCGTCATACTTATGTTTAACCAAACCCACTGCTGGTTCAAGTAAACCATAAAATATTCTTCTTAGGTGTAAAAAGAAGAAAAAGTGCTATCCTTCATTATTATTTTTCAGTTATCAGATAGTATTTAGAAATTTCATTTGCTTTTACTGTAGCTCCGTATTTAAAAGCGATATAACGTTGAACCCTTTTTCAGATCAAATGAAATCAGTACACGACTGTTCCCATCGGCTCGGATCCCGATTTCTTGGAAAAGTCTGTTCACCCGGCGTGACAGCCCTGAACCTAAAAATTAAGTCACCCGCGTCTAAAGTAAACACTGCTGACTTGAAAAATCCCCTCCTAAGTGCATGTCACTTGTCAATTTTCGTACGGGCGCTTTTAAAAAAGTAAGCGTCCATGGAAATTCCGACCTTTAAAGTCTCTACAGATGCACTTGATAACATGCACAGCTGTTGGAACTATAAATTAAAATATGTTATGGTGCTGATTTAGCTGTGTTCAGTGAATATATACTTCAAAAGCATACTGATGATGTAGAAGACATAAAAAGCCCCGTGACGGTAGCCAATGGTCATCGCAGCTGGACAGATGAACATGCAAAGATACGACTGAATCGCGTGTCACAGTGAGGCAACTATTTCGACAAAGATTATTATTTTTAGGACATTTGCAAACCTTCAGTGAAGGGTCCTACGATGCAAGATCTATTTACTGTCTGTAGCGTAAAAAATTAAAAATAATTTTTCAGCTTTTAGGCTCCTTAGAAATTAATTGCTTACTTTGAGTAACTTATTCGGAATGATGCTTTTACTCGAAACATGTATCTGGACTTTTAGCTGGTGCCGGTACTGTCCATATGGTAAATCTCACAACATATTAACTATAAATAGAAGTGCAATTTATCTTTCATTTGCAGTGTCTCAGTAGAGTCGTGTTACTTCTCGTTGGAGTAAGCTTTTTAAGGTAGACAGAGGACTGCAGTCATTATGGTTCGGCAGTCATGCTGAGTAGATTACGGTATGCAGATTGCTGCAACAATGGAATTTGGACATCCACAAAAAATATCTTGAACGCTCGTCACATTAATCAGCTCTGCTGAGATAGTTCTCAACAGTTCCTAGAGCTCTGCTCGCAACCTACTTAGGAGACAACAACTTGACGTGGATAGAAGAGTCATGGAACAGAATATGAGCCTTAACTGCTCAAAACAGATGACCCAACGAAGCCTGAGCTTACTATAAGCCCTTTTTTATATGAACTGTTGAAGTTATTACTTGTGTTAGATGCTTTTTTGAAGAAGCTGAAATTATACTTTAGAAATCACGATGCTGTAGTTGAGGGAGATTTAAATAAACCAATCTTGGAGAAGAACTAAAGTGCGCATTGGGTGACCCAAAGGTTAACTACACTGATGGCAGGACTTGAGAAAGTGTGTGCCGGTAAATAAATGGTTCTTTGGTGGTTTCGAAAGGGTGAAGGATTTTTTGAAAGAACGCTTTCCTCTGGAAGCGGTAAACCGTCTCGCGGCCCAAAAGTTACTCCTACCTTTGTACATGCATGATGAAGTCTGGTTCAACGAACAGGCATCAAACTGAATGAATACTAATCACGATTTAGTATTCGGATCCTAAGGCACTAACAAGCATCGATTCGTTAGGTTTGAGAGGAAAGCATGGTGTCTCAAGGCTTTTGAGTTTACGATCACACGACCTAGGTAGTTATAAGTCAAGCTTGCGATAGAATAGTTTCTACCATCGAAAGGGATTCTTGCCGCTGGAACAACTGTCTGCTGTCCCCGTCTGTTACCGGATTATTTTATAATTGGTAGGGATACCTTTTATGGCCGCCTAAACAGGAAACGAGAATAGGAACCGCCTCATCTGCTTAAAATAGCTGACCTTTCGGAAAATTTGAGACAGGGTAAACATACACGTGCCTTAACGCTAACACTAACCCGAACATGCAACTAAACTGTCACCTCAATCTTAACCCTAAACCTAAACCCTAAACCCTAAACCCTAAACCTAAACCTACAGTTATCATAATAATCTTTAGCCTTAGTCTAATAAGGTCCTTAAACATAATTTCCTTGGAATTTAATGCAAAGTCGCAGGTATTGTTTGTGGTTCCTTTTCTCTTGTCCTGTTTAGGCGGCCACATGACGCATCTTTACCGTACATATTTTAATGTGCGTGCCTTTGTGAGTTTGAGAATGAAAGTATTTGGAAGCCGTTAAGAGGCATCTGTCGAAAACAGTAGTTAATAGAGCGTTCATTGTAAAACAGCTTCTCATTACACTTACCCCAGTTAGAGTCCAGATGCAGAGTAAATTGGTGGGTCAGCCCAGAGACGATCCGTTGACACTTCTCACCATTCACGGCGAAGACGCAACCAGCTGATGGCGGATCAGCTTGAGGGTCTTGAAGAATCAACAACTCGCACCGCGCGAGGGACCTATTGTCGGCCAGGCGACTTGGACACAGCAGCGCGCGTACTCTCCACTAGACCAATCAGCGACTGACTTTGAGGGGAAAGTGCAAACGTGCCGTCGTCCCCACCCTCTCCCCATACGCCACAACCCCCCACACCCCCAGTTTTGTTTTGGGTGATCGAGGCCCAGACAGACACCCACATGCATAACTGGGGCAACCTAGCGCACACAGACGCGCACACACACATGCACACACGCTCGCAGAGACCCAGTAGACCTGGTTTTACCCTGGCGCAAATTGCCAGCGGATCTAACGATCCACGAAGTTGGTGCCCAAGTTTCGTGTCTCTTGCTGTCACGCCAGCACGCGTGCGAGGAACGGACAGGCTGTGTAGTAGTGGCACCATGAGACTGAAGCAGGCACCGCGGGCGCTTCGAACGTTGGGCCAGATAATATATACGTGGTACCTTGTGGTATTTGAGGTTGTTTGAGGAGATTATTGCGGAAGACCGAAGATTACTCATTGGTTCCTCAATGAGCCACACTCTCGCCTGCTGTCACCTTTGCGTACTCTTTCCACAGGAGGATGGTGGGTATCGAAGACGGAGTGACTTCGCTTCTGTGCCAACCTCTGCCAAAATCGAGTCATCTCCTCAAGTAGGATTCGCCTGCATTCTACCGATGTCATTGATAGACTGAATATGAAGGTTGAGTTCTGCTATGACCGCTGCTGTAGAGTTTCAAAGTAAAAACTTGTAGCGAGGAAGAATACTTAATCGAGACTTAATGCCAGTAAGGACACTGGAGACTGAGGTATCCATTTTGGCTTTTTACCGTCGTCATCCAGTCATACTCAACCAGAGACCATGAAGACGTTGATTCTAACCCCATATCAGCAGAATGCGAGGTACCATTTGACGAAGACTACTGTGTTGTGTGTGTTAGCACTGGAAAACCCTCGATTTCTTCGGAAAGTGCAAAACGAAGATCCAAAAACGGAGGAAAATAATTCGCTGCCAAGGGGAGCGCGCTGTGGTCAACGAACGCCAGAGAGTGGAGGAATGGGACACAGGCATTGCTGTCTGCCATGGTGCAGGTAGCTTTGCGCCAACATCCACGTGCAAATAACTTCTGTGTCTTAACCCTGGAATTTAGCGCAGAGCCACATCATCTAATGCTGCAGGGAGAAGGAATTAATCAATGCTGGTTTTCTGAAAGAAAACAATTGTGCAAATGGGCTTCTTCCGTGAAAATGAAACGCTGCTCAGCAAGGCCGGTGGTATCGTCCGAAACCAATTATAATATAGCGGAGCAATTTCCGTTAAATATGATGGGTTGGGTAGGACTTCTTGACAATGTGCTTCCACTGCTTCATTCACCCGTTGTGCAACATAGGGTCAATGATTGCGACGTTACAAAATCACCGTCCCCTTAGTAGTGTTCGACTCAACTTGATTAATTGTTGTTTATAGCGCTCAGCGTTCATTGTTTGCGATGAATTCGGTAAATCGTAGCAAACCACACCCCTTTGGTCTAACCAGGTACGCATCATGACATTGTTTCCATAAGCATTCGGCTTTGGAGTTAATGTAGGTAGTTAGTCAGGCCTAATCGAAGGCTTTTTTACGTTTATAATTATCGCGGTAGATCCATTTTTTGTTGCTGATGTCGGGTTCCACCACGTGCCCAATTTAGTGGTCGGTGTGGGGTCGGTGACTTCTGTCCTAATTAGCTTAAAAAGCTAGTCGACTTATGCAGTACCTTCTGCCCTCTTTACTCCCTCACCAACTGGACCCGGTTTCATGAGCAAGTCAAGAAGACCACAACCAGGATCAGGCGCAGATTGCTGGCGGGATATCATCATCGCTAAGTCACAGAACTCGCCGGGGTCCAAACAACCGGTGTGCATAGACATAAGTTTTTTTGTGAACCCGCACATCAAGTCCCTCTGGATATGGGAAAAATTTGTTCGTATGTAAGAAAATCCGGATTATATTTAAAACAAGGATGTGCATTCCTTGTCAGTGGAAGATTTCAAGATGGGATGACGTTCTAGAAAAATCTCAGAGGGAAACGAATTTCTTTCAACCTCACAATGACTTGTCTTCTGGGTTAGATCAAGGAAGATACATGGGTACCAATAGATCTTGATGGGTACGATGGGTACGATGGGTATCAAGTGTATCGAGTACCTGGTGACCGCGTTTGGATCAAAACTTATACATGTCACGGAAACTTGCATTCATTATTCAAGAGCAGGACTTTTTGTCGTCGAAAAAGCATTCAAAGTGTAAGGAATGTGGCTTCCAAACTACCTTAATCATATACTTGGAACAGGTACTCGATTTAAGTGCATGGTGGTTGCCATTAGACGAAACATAGTCTACAGGGCTTCCAACGTACCTAAAATATTTCAGCTGCCTACGAACGTATGTTCGTTTATTTTGTGAAAGTTGAAACGGTGGGTTGGTAAGGCTCCCAAGTTTTTATGGCAAGATGGAAAAATGTTGGCGAGCAACCTTCGTAGATAGGTTAAGATGAGGTTCAGGGTTGGGTTGGACTCTATTGAAAATTGTACATACAATATTCAAATCGGAATACACATTTTACTGTAATTTTCTCAGTAGCATATAGGCCTTGCGAAATATTATTATGCAAGACGAAAATGAATCGTGGTCACCCTCATTTGTCCAGGGTAATGTGAAATAACACATATCGATGTAAACCATAGGTATGAGCAAAGCGTTCTCTTTGGTGTAATAGAAATTTCCTGTACGTTTGAGTGGTAACTTCGAGTAACTATACAGCCAGTTTGCTTTTAAATGTCTATGGTGTGCTGTCATTATTACGTTCACAGGAAGTGCGTTTCAGGCACCAAAAACTGCAGGCAGTAATTGTTCAAGCTCAAATCGTTCAAGCTCAGTTTGGGACATAAATCTGACAAGGTTCCTCTTAGATTTTGACAACGATGGTAACATTACAACATTGCTTCAAGGCAGCCAAGGTTGCGATTGCTGTTGTGTAACTTTTCAAGCGAGCTTCCTCTGCATTTTATGAAGACTGTTTCGCTTAAGTCTTTCGAACATTTGTTCGGTCGCAATTGGAGTTTGTTATCTATGCTTGGAAACCCTGGACTGTGAAGGACTTTAGCATCCTCGAAAAGGTTCAAAGACGTGCACTCACACTTTTGTGTGGACAGGGCTCATTACCCTATGAAACACGGTTATTTAACCTTGATATCTTTCCACTGAGTTACAGGCAACTACTAGGTGACCTAATAAAAACATTCCGTATCAGGTGCGGTCAGGACTACTGTCTTGTACCTGGAGATTGCTTCCAGATTGAAATAACTGTGAACTTGAGAGGTCATCCATCCAAAGTACATGTGACTGGGGCCGCGTTGGACACACGAAACCTTCTATTTCTCCAATCGAGTGGTTGAGGCGTTGAATGCTCTGCCTCTGGATGGCGTAGTCTGCTGCAGAGCGAGGTCCTTAAGAGAAAGATGGATCGGTATAGCACTGCCTACCACAATACCACACAATCTATTTAGTCTTGTCCCATTGGCAAACAAATTCCAATTGTTATCGTTAAACTTGCTGGTTATGAAATTTCTTACTATATCGAAGTGATTACATGCATATTGACATCACGTATCTCATTCGGCAGTTTGCCTGCAAATAATTGTATTACATGTTCTTATACTATTTGCACTTTTTGAGTAGTCAGTTATGTTTACTCTTTTAGACTAACAGGTGGACGCTTGCATTGCCAATGCCAATATATAAGCAACCTCTTTTTGAATTTTCCTTATACATCGGTACTCTCTTAGACACTCTGTTGACCTTGCAATTTTTCGTAGCAGCCAATTCAAAAAATCCGTTAAACAACCTGGTTCTTTCTCAATGCAGAATGCTTTTAAGAGATCTACACCCATTCACCAATATCTCAAAGGAAACAGGTAAAGGGGGGTAAAGGGGTTCTAAACGGTAAAGACATTTAATGATTTCTAATTTTTGTGGCTCTCCTCTGAACTCTCGCGAGGCTACTTTTGGATTCATCTGCCCAGAGTCTCAAGTCTGGTCTGAAATAAGACAAATCCGGCCTATTGTATTCGAGCCGCCATCTTTTCTGCTCTCCATTCGCATGTGAATCCTCTTATATGTACATCGGTTGGCCTATTCCACCCATTATATACCAAATTTTAACCCTATTTGTTTCTTCGAACATCAAAAATGAGGTGATCAGCGCACGACGCTGGCACCGTTTTTAAATAAGTTCAATTTGGTCAATATTTTGAGACGCATTCAACGACGATTCTTCATGCTGTCAATATATGCATTCTTCGGTCCTTCGTTTGTGATCTTCCGGTGTTGTGTGGTTTGTGTGCCCAACCTTATTCACGGTGAATGGAGTACATTTTTTGCTGAAAGTTTTAGAATTTTACTTTCAAAATAAAGCATAGCTCTCTCTCTCTCATGAATTTTCCAAAAATTTTGGACAGGATGTCTTCAAAAAAATCCATCGAGCCTATCTTGATTCATTTAACACTGACATTGCGTTTTGTCAATCTAAGGTCTTTCGCGGAGGGTTTTTATAAGGTGTTCGGCGTCAGCACACTGAAGGCTTTTTGGTCTTCGATACCTTGCAAGACTGCTTAATTAAGAAAATAGTTTCTAGAGTAGGTGGATTTTGGCTCGACTCCTCCAAAGAAGTATAGTAAATTTACCGACGTTGAACTGCACATATCAAAGTTATGACCACTGCTATCACTCATTTATGTTATCTTGTAACGCACCAAGATAATAAATAGGTTGTTTATGTGGAGTGAAGACTCACTCTTTAGGCGCGAGCTCAGGATGGAATCAGAGTGATCGATTTTCGGTGAAGAGGCCGGTACCCCCTTCCATTCTCAAATACTTACTTCCTACCCGCAGTTATCTTCGCCGCATATCGTATCGTTGTCTCCCACTCAATTTCAGCATTCCCTCGTTCTGAACCTCCAGTTACCCACAGCGCTGCACTCCCCACCGGTTATTCAACGAACATGAGGGAATTCACCTCACTTCATGTGGGACATGTCTACGTGTAACAGCCCCCTTCCTTACTTTCTTTGTACCCTTTCATGCATTTATATCTTTATTACTAGTAGAACCCGTTTCCTACATTTCTGCTGTTTCTTCCAATGACCGCTGCATTCGCGTGATCGGCATGAGGCTTAGCGACCCTGTTCAGTACTCGCACCAACTAAAAATGGCTACAGTTGCTTTACTCGCCCTTGTGTGCAAACCTCGATGTCTTCGGTTGCTACAGACTTACAGTATACATTCATCGGCACGACTCTAGGTTTCACTTCAATTTTTTCATTTCATTATCAAGTATTGCTTCTTCGCAGTTCAAAGCTATAGATTTATCGTTCATGCATATTTAAAAATAAACTTTTTATAGTGAACATGTATTAATTCACAGTTGTCTACCTCTAGCCTTTTCAAAAAGGTCAGCATGTTTCGCACCTACCTATACGACGATTTCATAGACAAACAATTTATAAATAAATATTTGGATAATTTGATTTGCTAGGCCTTCTCTCTGGTAATGACACGACAGTGCTTCGGGACGTTAGTTAGATATTTCGAAGGACATTTTAGCATTTGTGCCTCGCAGATATCTGAAGTCAAAAGCTTCAGATTCCCTTGTTCTTCACTGTCTTTCTAAGAGACTGGTTAATTTGAAATGGGAGCTGTGTGACTCTTCGACTAGTTATTTCTCCGTATATATTCGGCTCATGTAAATTTTCAAAATGGTCTGAAAGATGCTTCAAGCACTCGACAGACAGAGAGAATCAATTGCTCTCAGTGATCGAAATCTGTCAAATTCGTCGCCAAAATCTTCCATCATCGTCCTGTGCTAAGCATAGTAACGAAATTCTCTCTTTGCTTAATCACAACAAATTCTTCCTCATTGATGATACTGAAAAGGCGGAATAATTCAGTGCACCCTTTGCAAAACACCTTACTACTGCGTCTGAACCAATGCACTACTGTCTACCGCTTTCAGACAGAGCATACAATTCAATTGATGTCTCTTCAGATCTTATTTAGAAATACATAAGGGGTTTAAAAAACTAACCCTGTACAGGAACCAAAGGTATCCGGAACTTGATTATCAAACAGGCATCGCACCTTTCCAGGTTGCTTAGTCTTCTGTTCTCAGTTTATATTTCAAGCGGATTTTCCTGGAAACATGGAAGAGCTCAATTATCCTTCCAGGTTTTAAGTCTTGATCTTGATCAGACGTTAAAAACTATCAGGAGTGCATATTCCCTCTTTATAATACGACTTATTGAAAAAATCATTTACAGTAAAAAAATTGATTTCTCTCTGGTTAAGTAGCATCTGATCTCTTCTCAGCATGGGTTTTATCTGAAAGATCGTGCGAAACTTATAACTTTGCCATTCTTCCTAAAACTTCTCTTCACAATGAACAGAACTCAGTGGTATTTATCTGCTTTGCACTTGGTAAAAACTTCGACAAGGTGTCACATAAATATCGTTTGGTAAAATTGGAAGCCATCCGCACACGGGCTCCATTACTGGATTTCATCGGTTTTTCTTACCCAACCACTCTCAGGAAGTCAGCATTAACTAAAAGCTACCCAACACCTCACGCCAGCACGAGTGGCATGTTTCACTGCGCATTTCTTGGTCTACTACTCTTCCTTCATTACATTCAATTCAATTCAATTCAATTCAATTTATTGAGGGTAAATAGGCATGGGCCTTTGTGTACCCTATTTGTAACGTCAAATTAAGTGCGGTATACAGAGAAACCATGTGGGTTGCAAAGGTACAAAAAGGCGGTCATAAAATTTGACAAGTGGTGCACAACTCTCGAGGGTTAAGATCAATTCCTCATCGCTCAGGCTCGTTGCGGAACATAAAACCTGTCAAGGTTCCTTTTAAAGCTTTCCAGCGATGGTGACATCACAACGTCTTCAGGGAGGGCATTCCATGGTTTAACCACTCTGACAGAGAAGGAGAACTTGCGCACATCCAGTCTCGCCTGCTGGACACGCAGTTTCAATGGGTGACCTCGGAGATGGGTCGTGGTGGCAAATTCAAAGAAGTCCGAGAATTCCAGGCAACAATCCAATCCCTTCACAATGCGGAATGTCTGCAGGAGATCACCACGCATTTGCCTATAACTCAAAGGGAACAGATTAAGATTCATTAGGCGGGTTGGATATGGCAAGGAGCTTTGAATTCTAACCATTTTGGTGGCTTTCCTCTGGACTCTTTCGAGGCAGTTCTGATCTTGAACTGTCCAGGGTTTCCTGGCGTGCATAGCATATTCCAAATGTGGCCTAATGAATGTTCCAAAGGTCTTAGCAAAAAGATCTTCATCGAAATCCAAAAAGGCTCGTCTGATGGCATGCAACACCGAAATTGCCCTCTTCGCCACTTTCGAGCAGTGAGACGATGGTTTTAAGGTGGTGGTCATCAGCACACCAAGGTCCTTTTGGGTTTCCACGTCTTTTAAGGCTTCACCGTTGAGAAAGTAACTTCTACTTTTGGCAGATCCAGACGGGTTGCCTAAGCGAAGTATTGTACACTTATCGACGTTGAACCGCAAAAGCCAATGATTCGACCACTCCTCCAACCGAGTTAGGTTGATCTGCAGTTTATCTTCGTCAGCAGGGCTCTGGATTACATTCCAGATTTTAATGTTGTCGGCAAACATTGCTGCTTCACAGTCGAGATTCCTGACACAATCGTTCACGTATATTAAAAACAGTATTGGCCCTAGTACTGAACCCTGAGGAACCCCACTCTCGACCGCAGCAGAACTTGACCTCTCTTGGCCGATGCACACAACCTGGCGCCGACCCACGAGGAAGTTTTCGATCCACTTGAGGAGGTTACCTCTGATTCCAATTCTTTCTAGCTTGTAAAGCAGTCTCTCGTGCGGCACAGTATCGAAGGCCTTTTTGAAAGTCAATGAAGGCAATGTGAACCGCGTGTCTATCTTCAAGTGCTTGGGTCCACCTCTGGAGCGAATACAGCAAATTCGTTGTGCATGATCTTCCTTTTTCTGAACCCGTGTTGACAGCTTGATAACAAATTATGAGTCTCTAGGAATTTCACCAATTCTCTCTTGATGATCCTTTCCATAATCTTGCCAAGGATGCATGTTCAGCTTATGGGCCTGTAGTTTGTCACTGACGCCCGGCTACCGCTTTTTGTACAAGGGAGTTATATGTGCCAGCTTCCAATCGAAAGGAAGTGTTCCGGAGTCAAAGGACTTTTGAAAGACCACTGACAAAGGTGCGGAAAAGTTCATTGGCGAGTTCTTTCAGAAGCTTGGGTGGAAGCTCGTCTGGTCCTGGGGATTTCGACTCTTTTTAGTTCTTTTTAATTCCTTTTTGGATCAGAAATTCTGAGAATAGTATGTGGCTAATGCTTGCAGTCGGCGGGTTATCCACTGAGGGACGAAGGAACCTTGCCTCGTTTGTGAAGACTGAGCGGTAGAACTGTGAAAAGTACTCGGCTTTTTTTCTGTTTTCAGAAATTTCGACGCCCATGGCAGTCTTAATCAGCGGTATTTGATGTTTATTCCTTGTACATCTACGGAGGTAACTGTAGACTACCTTTGGATTCTGCGTTGCCTTTTGCAGCAAAGTCTTCTCAAATTCTCTTCGCGTTGTAAGAATAAGGCTTCTCATTTTTGTTTCTCTGCGCTTTTATACTTATTAAAAATAGGCGACTTGATTAGACTCGCAATATTTTCTCCACAACTTGTGCTTCCTGTTTATTTCCCTTTTTAAGTTGCTGTCTAGCCACCCAGGACGCTTGCTGTGATGGACACTCGTTAGCGGGCAGTGGTTGTCAATAAGTTGCAGAAGAACATTTCGGAAGGACTCCCAATCTTCGTTTACGGTGCTCGAAAACATTGAGGTCCAGTTGATGTGTGTTAAATCTGCTCGCATCTGATGAAAGTTTCTCGCCAAACGTTACGCCGTTTTTCCTCTATAGCAGGCGCAACGGAGAATAAGGAGTAGTCCCACATAAGCACCACATGATCACTACGACCGAGCGGAGGCATTGAAATAATCTCGTCAATGCTGCCTGATGTTTTCGTGAAAACGAGGTCAAGACAGTTAGCCCTTTGTCCTTCACGTGTTCTGGTGGAGAAAGGGACATGCTGTGTGAGGAGTGCATTCAAGGTCTTTTGCAGAAAAACATAATCAAAAGTCGATTTCGGGCATGATGATTGAACAGTGCTCCAGTTAATTCCTGGTGCGTTGAAGTCACCCATAATCATGACATTAGGTCGACTGGAGAAATTTTCTAATTGTTCCAACAAGTGGGTGTCCGCGACTCGGTCTATCCTAGGTGGCCGATAGACAATGAGGACATCTAGACATGGAGAGCCAAGAGCCTTGATGTTCAACCATATGGCTTCAGTGCTGCACGCAAACTTGCTCGTCTTGTCAGACACTATTAGCACGTCTTTCACATACACAATTATTCCACCACCCTGTCGGTTTTCTCTGTCTCTCCGATATATTTGGTACCCAGACAATGTTATTTCGCTATCTAGAATACTGCCCGACAGCCAGGTTTCGGTTACTGCTATCACATCCGGAGATACTTCGGCAAGGCAAATTTTTAACTCATCAAGTTTTGATAAAAGGCTTTGCGCATTTGTATACAAGCACTTCAATTTTGCGCCAACCAAATTTCCTGTTGCGTTTGTCAATTTTATGGGCCCAACTGCGTCTCCTCTAACGTCAAGGTCGTATGTTTTTTCCGTTTCGTGATGATTTTCGGTAACTCTGGTTTCTTTAGTGAGAACGCTAGGCGTTACGGAATCAGTTCTGACATCTTTTTGGGCAATGGGTTCTGATGGTTTTGGCGTTAGTGAGGTTGGCTGCCGTTGTCCTCAGAACAATCGGTTGGTTCAATGGAAAATTCGTATTCTTTTGAACTACCTTCCCCTTGAAAATAGCCAGATTGTGTTCGCCAGCCTTCAGTCCCTTGATTGTAGTTCCACGACAAGTTCCCCGGCGTTTCAGCCTTTCCGCAGGGGAGTAGTCCGGTTGAAAAAAACTCTTTATGCGATTGACGTAGGTTAGTTTTTGGATAGGATCGCCTTGATTTAGTCTTTGCTCTCTAGCATTATTTTTCAGCGGTCGCGGTCGCGGCGTTCCTAGGCTGTCTTCAGACTTTTTGCCGATCCGGGATGCTTTAATAACTTTTACTTCCACGCCCGGTGGGGAGCAACTGGTTTAGGAGGCCATTAAACGAAGCAAGGTCTTCGGTGACACGGTCTTCTGGTCGGACTGCAGTTGACTCGTGCAAAACCCCTGAATAACTAAACACTGTTGTCGATCCTGATACTTGGAATTTTCGCTTCCTCCTGAGTTCTCCTTAGGGGCACGAGAACGGTTTACAGAGCTCTCGTTGGGATTAAGTCTACCTCTGACCAAACTCTCATCTGAAGGCTTCCAATGAATCCATCAGAGTTGATTGTGACTTTGTCCTCCTGTTGTGGTGTTTCCCCATTGCAGCTTGCCACGCGTTTGTTTCTTCGGATTCAACTACGGGCTCTTTATAACACCCAAGATAGCAGGATGAGATTTGTGGTTTGCTCTGGTCGTCGTCCGTAGGATTCAGAGACTGTGCTCCTGTTATCCGGTCGTTATGGGTAATCGCGTCCGAACATTGTGAGCTGTAACCAGTTGTAGTTTTTTGATACTTTTTCGTGCTTTAGTCACTGCCTTTTTTAACTGGAATATTGCTAAGCGTATTTCGTCGAGTAATGTTATCTTGCAAGAGCTTCCTTTAAGTCTGCAAGCTCATTTTTCCAGTTTTTGAACTCTTAGTAAAAATATAAGAACATCCAACGCAAGATTCGTCCTCGTAGCCAACGGATTTGGCTGCCATTACGCTTTTTGCACGCTTTGCTGGTTTTTGGTTACAAGTATAAACTGATGGAGTGCCAGTCGTGGATGTCGAAGCCAGCTCAACAGGCTTTCCTTTAAAGGAAGTTCCGTGACTGGTTCTGTTGCTAGCAAAACAATTGTTTTGGAGTCCATAAATGTTAAAACACTGCGAAAAAGTATGTTCTCCTTTGAGCGTATAACGAAAATTTTTCGACTGGCTTTGGAGTATGGCGAGTATTTAATGCAATATGAGCAAAAATGTTTATACTTGTTCAAAAACGCTTTTGAAAAAAATACTATAAACGGTATGAAGGATATTCAGGAACGACTCAGCCGTTCGGAGATATCGAAGGTCCTGGATAACTTCAGATCTTCATGAGGTTGTACACGTTTGGTTCCCTGAGTGGTTCTCAGTTTTTATTGGTGCAGAGCCTGTGCAGTCAACTTGAATAAGATGATAAACAAATTCCAATTTGATCCGTTTTATGACGAATTTCGGCACAAGAAAGAATTACAGATGAGCAGGAAGCAAGTAAGTACATGCAGTTGAAACAGTATTGTCCGGATCAGTCCTAGTGAAGTGGTAACGAAGATCAAATTGTCCAAGTTGGAGAGCAAATAATTGGTGGTTATTTGCACACGACCTTGAATAAGGCGGAATAATTCAGTGCACCCTTTGCAAAACACCTTACTTCTGCGTCTGAACCAATGCACTACTGTCTACCGCTTTCAGACAGAGCATACAATTCAATTGATGTCTCTTCAGATCTTATTTAGAAATACATAAGGGGTTTAAAAAACTAACCCTGTACAGGAACCAAAGGTATCCGGAACTTGATTATCAAACAGGCATCGCACCTTTCCAGGTTGCTTAGTCTTCTGTTCTCAGTTTATATTTCAAGCGGATTTTCCTGGAAACATGGAAGAGCTCAATTATCCTTGCAGGTTTTAAGTCTTGATCTTGATCAGACGTTAAAAACTATCAGGAGTGCATAACCCCTCTTTATAATACGACTTATTGAAAAAATCATTTACAGTAAAAAAAATTGATTTCTCTCTGGTTAAGTAGCATCTGATCTCTTCTCAGCATGGGTTTTATCTGAAAGATCGTGCGAAACTTATAACTTTGCCATTCTTCCTATAACTTCTCTTCACAATGAACAGAACTCAGTGGTATTTATCTGCTTTGCACTTGGTAAAAACTTCGACAAGGTGTCACATAAATATCGTTTGGTAAAATTGGAAGCCATCCGCACATGGGCTCCATTACTGGATTTCATCGGTTTCTTACCCAACCACTCTCAGGAAGTCAGCATTACTAAAAGCTACCCAACACCTCACGCCAGCACGAGTGGCATGTTTCACTGCGCATTTCTTGGTCTACTACTCTTCCTTCATTAAATCAACGATATTTTGGCATAAATCAGAAATTCACAAACATTCATTTATGCCAATCACCCTTAATGTGTTTTTTATCTTCGAAGGACACCGCAAAAGTTTGAGTTGAAAAATCTAACTCCAATTTTCCTATGTTGTAGATATTGATTTTATCTTGGCAGAGGCAGTTTTGTTCGTCCACGTTTAGGTTTATGTGTTTCGGACATTTCAAGTTTTCTGGCCCCATAATTTATTTATTTATTTATTGCCAGTTTACAGGCAAGGTCAAAAGGGATATATACAGTAGGGGGTCCAGCTGACAGTGAAAAAAACTCCTGTTTCATAAAAAGCACTCACAGAAAGCTCCATAGTAAAGGACCGAGACCTGAGTTGTATCAATAACCTTATCTTTCACCTCATGCACATCGGATTTCAGCAATGGCTGAACAGGTAGCTGGGTTCATATTACATACATTTTCCTTTCAGAATTGCAACTATGTCTTCATAAAATGTTTGTTTTTTCTGCCCTCGAACATTTCCGTCCTTTCTTAGGTTTAATGAATGCCTTTCAGAGATCCAAGACTTTACCGGAGTGTTGCTTGTGCTGCCTTATTAGATGGCAGGCCAATTTTCTGTATAGTTACAAACTCACTGTGTCATCATTTTTCATTAACAAAATCGAGCGCGTCGATTGAATTCGATTTGAAATTTCCTCGTCTTTGGCGTTTTTATATTTCGGTAACTAAGTTATGCTTTGGCGAACTAAACTGTAATTGGCCGACTTTCTCACAAACAGGCGCCAGCGTGTTTGTATTGGAGACGCCAAGTCTCAATTGGAATTCGTTCACAGTGGAGTTCCGCAGGGCAGCGTTCTGGGTCCCATTTTGTTTCTGATATACGTGAACAACTGCTTGGATTGTCTGACATGCGAGAAGGTAATGTTCACTGACAATCTGAAGTTATGGAACTCGATTGAAAAACCGGAGGATGCGCGGAAATTACAACAAAACTTAGATCGCTTGCAAACATGGTGTGATGAGTGGCTGTTGAACCTTAATCTTAACAAATGCCAAATAATCCGACTGCGGTCTAGTTCCAGAAGGATGATTAGGTTTGAATACCAGTACTTCATCAGTGGTCACCAACTCCAGGATGTAAATATTCTAAAGGACTTGGGTGTATGGATAACACCAACTCTCAAACCATCGTCGCACTGTGCAAATATCGCAAAAAAAGCTATGTGTATCTTAGGCGCAATCAGGAGGTCCTTCGTTAATTTTGACGGAGAGCTTTTTGGGCGCGTGTTTGGAACATTTATCAGGCTGGTGTTGGAATATTGCGTTCAGGCGTGGCGCCCTTGGACGAAACATGACTACGCTCTGCAGGAGAAAGTTCAGCGGAGGGCAACGAAAGTAGTCAAAGGATTGGAATGCCTACCCTATGAGGGCTGCCTAGCAAAGACTTAAAATTTTTCCGCTCTCTTATAGGCAATACAGAGGGGATATGATCTGAGTCTTAAAACTGGTCAGAGGAGTTGATTGTGCTCTTTCAGATGGCCAACTTTTTTGAATTGGCAAACATGACAAGTCTCCGAGGTCACCAATACAAACTGAAAAGAAATCACGCCAAACTTGAAGTGCGGGCCAACTCCATTTCCCAACGGGTTAGTGAAGAATGGAACAAACTGCCAGCCTCAGTTGTTCAGGCTGAAAGCGTTGAAATGTTTAAAAAAAGACTTGATGCAATTTTACTTGATGAACATATATTTAGTCGACAGCAATGATTGATACACTAAAACGACTATCGCCATGTAAAATTTGCTTGTTTTGCTTGCATCTATCTGTAAATAGGGTTTTCAAAGGCTCTGCCTATCTCCCTTATATATACTGAATTAAATGAAACTATGTCTTCATAAAATGTTTGTTATTTCTGTCCTCGATTATTTCCGTCCTTTCTTAGGTTTTTATGAATCCCTTTAAGAGAAACAAGACTCTACCTGGGCGTTGCTTGTGCTGCCTTATTAGATGGCAGGCCGATTTTCTGTATAGTGACAAACTCACTGTGTGTCATCATTTTTCATTAACAAAATCGAGCGCATCGATTAAATTCGGTTTGAAATTTTCTCGTCTTTTGACATTTTTATATTTCGGTAAATAACCTATGTCCGAAGTTATGCTTTGACGAACTAAACTGTAATTGGATCATATATTGTTGGCTTTTCACAAATATCAGCCTAGAAGTGTCAAAAAATTGTTTCATCCAACCCATTCCCTAAGAGCAAGGAAAACCGATTCTGAATTAGAGCCTCGTTCTCCAATTGTCACTGGATTTTAATAAATTGGAGGCGCCCTAAATGATAACGTCTATTGGAGCGTAAATGAATACGCGCAGTCTTATTGGCTGAAGATGAGGAGGGAGAGATTGCTTTCATGTGCGATTTTTCCCGCGCCATTTCCTGCTCTGCCATCCTGTTGCGCGCACGCGAGATACCCTTTGACCTTACCGTTCTTGTTGAATATCTATCATTACCCTGTTTTGCTTTCGTAGAATGTGGAAGCAAATATCAAAAAAGAACTTTTAAGTGGTGCTGAGATCATACCGTAAAAGAAATATTTCGGCAAATTTCAGATAATGTGGTGTAAGTGTATTCAGCCGAATCCTCATCACCGTCCTGAGGATTTCACTCTTCTTTCAGTTCCTCGAGTGACACTGAAACTTCCTTGTCTGAAGATGAGGCGAGTTAGTTGGAAGTACCGTCAGACAAGGGGGCCCAAGTTATCTGCAGGGACCCCCAACTGAAGAAGAGCCGAGCGTAACTGAAGGTCTGCGTTCGTAGGCAATACGCTCCCACACACCCCTAATACATTTGATCAGTCTTCTCAAGATTTATGAGTTGGTTCAGTTCAGTTCAGTTCAGTGTATTTGTGGAAAATAGGCTTACGCCTTTGAAATCCCTATTTGTTACATAAAAGTAGCACGAATAAGAAGCAAATTAAAGAAGTAACAGTCAATTGAATGCAGGCAGATTTACGTGGTACACTGATATTGTTAAGGTTAAGTAGTTACATAGTCTTCGTGGTGCTGGAACATATGTATGTCAAGCCGATGTTTGAATGTATACACAGACTGGGACATTACAATCGCGTCAGGTAGGTTATTCCACCGTTCCACGACACGGTTGGTGAAAAAATACTTCCTTACATCCAATCTTACTTGGGGCACACTTAGTTTGAATGGATGACCTCGGAGATTTTTCGTAGTGGCAAGTTGGAAAACGTCATCAAATAGGAGGGCGCAACCTATGCCACGCACGATACGGATAGTTTGTATCAAGTCTCCGCACAACTGCCTATAACTCAGAGGATAGAGCTTTAGGTTAGTAAGAAGAATCTCATATGGTAGTTCACCTTAACCGCTTACTAATTTTGTGGCTCGTCACTGCACCCTTTCGCGCATGTTGTAGTCCTGTTATAATAATAATAATCGGTTTATTGATTTGGCACTGCTTGGCGCCGTTGGGTCCACGGTGCCAGGCTTCGATCGCATATTAAAGATGTGGCCTTACAAACGTACCAAAGACTTAAGAAAAGCAGTCTTCATCGAAAACTTTAAATGCCCGCTTGATAGCGTGCAGTATTGAATTGGCGGATTTAGCTGCCTTGAAAAATTGCGTAGAAGGCTTCGGGTTGTCTTTTATCCAAACTCCAAGATCCTCCTGTGTTGGTGCTTCTCGGAGTGGAAAACCATTCAAAAAGAAGGGTCGCATATTAGTGACCTGATTTCGAGTTCCCAGACGTAGCAGGGTGCATTTGTTTGAGTTGAAGGACAAGAGCCATTTGCGGGACCACTCGTCCAATCTGCAAATATTTTTTTGGAAATCGTCTACGTTGGCAGCATTGTGGATAACTTTCCAGACTTGTATATCGTCCGCAAACATAGCAAAGTTACAGTCCGATTCCTGTACACAATCATTAATGAACAATAGAAATAGGATCGGTCCGAGCACTGAACCTTGTGGGACTCCACTCTCGATGACTGTGCGCTTTTATCGCGATCCGCCTACACAGACCCCTTGGGAACGACCAACGAAAAAATATTTGATCCACGTTAGAAGTTTACCGCCAATACCGAACATTCTCAACTTGTGAAGGAGACGCTGGTGTTGAACACTATCGAAGGCCTTCTGGAAATCAATGTAGGCCACACGCACAGTGTCTTTTGCATCGAGTGCTTTTGTCCAGCCTTGCATCGTATAAAGTAAGTTCGTAACACTCGATCTTCCCCTACGAAAAGCCGTATTGTGCAGTCGATACGAGGTTACGGGTTTCTAATTAAATCATCCGTTCCTTTTTGACAACCTTCTCCATAACCTTCCAACATATTGAGGTCAGGCTGACAGGCCTGTCATTTGTAGCAAATGCACGACTACCACTTTTGTGAAGCGGTGTGATGTGGGCTGTTTTCCAGTCGGTAGGAAGAATTCCCGTATTGAACAATTTCTGGCACAGCAACAATAGCGGTTTCGCCAGCTATTGAGCAAGTTCAAGGAGTAGCTTTGCTGGAATCTCGTCGGGGCCAGGGGATTTGCAGGCCTTCAGACTTTTTAGTTCTTCAAAGACCGCCACTTCTTGAAAGAGTATATCCTGAATAAGTGGCACTCCCGTAGTCTCGTTACTTGATGGAATAAAAACAGCTTCCCTAGTGAAAACCGACTGAAAGAACTGGGAAAAGTGTTCAGCTTTGTTTTTATTTTCTGATATCTGGAAACCGTCATCGTTTCTCATAACAGGAATCGGGTTCCTGTTACCTGTGCTTTTTCTTACACAGCTGTAGAGTAATTTGGGATTGTGAACTGCTCTCTAGGAGCACATTCCGCTCGATAATCCCGTCGGCTTTGGAAGATCAAGCTTTTACCCTTTTTCCTTTGAGTTTTGTATGCTTGCAAGGCTAAATTTTCATTTGATCGGCAAAATTTCTTCCAAAGCCTTCCTTTCCTGTTAATCTCTCTTTTTAGATCCCTTGTTAACCAATGTGGTTGACCTCCGACGTTCCCCCAGACAGTCGAACGCTGCTTGATGGGGTGAACATTTTGCCCATAATGATGGCCATGGGCCATGGTGAGTTCAAAGTCGTAAGCCTATTTTCCTCAAATACACTGAACTGAACTGACTGTTCATATGGGTCTTGCAAAGCAGGTACCTGAGCATTTTCGCATCTTTTCCAATGCATCTTAAAGGCAATTAGTTAGTTAATTATATAGCAATTGATGGGCTCCACATATATAAGACAAAGATTCAACAATTTAGGCGCATCCAAGGTAGAATAAGTGATCCAGGCGTAAGTGAAGTATTTTGTAGGACTTTTTGTGGCCCAGGTAAGCCATCAGGTGTACAATCATATTGCAGACCATTGATTATTTTATACATATTTTTATGATTGTTAAAGAATTGGCTTTAAAATTAATTTTCAAAACTTATTTTTTTATCTCTGCCTGCTAATATTATATTTTTACGTTTTCAACATCATGTTTGCCCTATGAAATTCGAATGCGCAACAAGCCTGAGGCCTAGGCTTTGATCTATCTTGATGAAAGGACTAGCGCTAGTTGTTTTATAAAGCTAGACCAAACATAATCAACACGTTATTATCAAATACAAATATGAAGACTATAGGACAGCATTGAAAGTTTCTTACCATTGAACTTTCTTGCTTCTTATCAATTTCCCCCTTTTTTGAACGATCAGTTCAGCTAAGTCTAATTAGTCGGCAGACCCCACACCGGAATCGACTGTGCTCGCATATGCTTGGAAGTGCCTATGCCTTCGAATCGACCGCAGACGTTTCTATCTCTGCCGAATGAATACTCTCGAACGTCTAAAACAGACTATTCTCGACCCTTACAATTCTTATCCAGATATATTCATTCCACTTCTGTGAAGCTGTTTTATTTTCAAATTTTGCTATTTCTAAAACCTTGGAAGGCAAGCTTTTTACTTAAAACAAACTCCTCATTTCCAACACTGTTATTTAAGCATAAACCCAAAACAAAGGTGAATTGTTTGATGAAAAGAGTAGTTTGTTCTAAGGATTTGATGGCGACCAAGAAGTGTCTAATCAAAAAACCTATTTATTATTTTCGGCCAGGAACGGTCTGTGGGTGGTTTTAATTGGTAAGACGGTGACGAGAGGTGCTGTGTTAGGGATGAATATGTAGAGGAAGTAGTTTATGATAGCGTGTCTGAGCGTCTCAGGGGAAGATAAGGATTTCTTTTCCACTGTTGATGACTGCCACCGCAATAAATAAATAAATAAATTGTATATTTAAGGCCCAGAGAGCCCCGTCAATTCAAACTTAGTATCGCGGTATAAATAAATACAAAGTGGATAATTGCTGCACTATGTGAGCAGCCATATTGACAGCAGAAATGAACAATGTGGTAAGCATATCCGATTCAGAACGATTTGCCATTTTTAAAACAATAGCCAACAATCTTTAACATAAACGGTGAACTAGAAAAGAAGCAGTAAAAAAAACTCCTACGGTCAAATCGGAGGCGGAGTTCAGCGAGTTGCCAATTTAAAAAAATAGGAGAAAAAAACTGCTTCAATAAAAAGATTAATAGCTAGATGCAATGGGATAATGCTGTGATGTTGCTGACAACGTATGAGGGTTAGGAACGCTCCTTGTCGTGTAAGAGAAAATTTAGCAGTCAGAGCTACTGTTTTTAACCGCCAGTGGAGGTGAAAGAGGACGAACTCATTGTGGACACCAGGGTCAAAACGAAGAGGGGACAGTAGAGGTCATGAGATCGTCATCGAGATGCGACCTTGCCGACTGCATAGTCCACCAATCAAAGAGGCAAAACCATTAGAACCCGCCTTGCATTCACCTTTTCTTCCCCTCCTTTTAAACTAGCATTGCCAACTCTTGACAACCTTGATACTTTCCTCCAAATTTGCAACCCTGACGATAGTCTCCAGGTTCTGTTGATGATCGAGATGGGTTCTGGTGGTTTCGCCTCTTTGGTGATGGACTATGCAGTCAGCCAGGTCGCATCTCGATGATGATCTCGGGACCTCTACTGTCCCCTCTTCGTTTAGACCATGTTGTCTACGATGAGTTCGTCCTCTCTCACCTCCACTGGTGTTAATAAACAGTAGCTCTGACTGCTATATTATCTCTCACCCGACAAGGAGCTTTCCGAACCCTCATACGTTGTCAGCAACATCACAAAACTATCCCATTGCATTTTACTATTATTTTTTTAGTGAAGCAGATTATATTCTCCTATTTTTTTTAAAATTGGCGGCTCGCCGAACTCCGCCTCCGATTTAACCCTGGGAGTTTTTTGACTGCTTCTTTTCCAGTTCACCGTATATGCCAAAGATTGTTGACTTTTGTTTAAAAAATGGCAAATCGTTTTGAATCGGATATTTTTACCATACTACTCATTTCTGCTGTTCATATGGATGCTCACATAGTGCAGCAATTATCCACTTTGTATTTATTTAAACCACGGTACTAATTTTGTAATTATGGGGCCCTCTGGGCCTTAAATATACAATTTATTTTTATTTATATTTATTTATTGGTTCTTTTCGATCTACAATGTATGATTTACGCATACCCATTGGTCTTTTCTATGTTAACCTATCAAATCGTCTGGATAACACGAAATAAATACCGAGGAGAATTGAGGCTCATCGTTTTGGACCGGAGACCGCTCTCTGACGCTTCCTCCAGCCATCGCCGTTCCTTCTCCTACGGACGTCCCAAAGATCTCCCCAGGACAGCCAATCCCCACCAAAGGATCCTCGCAGGACCAAGCCCCCAATAGAATACCGACTCCTTGTTTCAAATAATCCCTAAACTCTTCACCTGGCCAACTGTCTTGTTCTTACCCATAGATGCTCAAGTGCAATCCTCTGTTGGTAATACAGGAGCAAATGCAGGACAAATTGGCAAAGTTCCCAAAGAGGTTTGCCATTAACTTTAGGAATAGTTGCTCATACTGACGCAAATAACATCGTCGACCAGAGTAAAATTCATCCTGATACTGATGCCCTATCAACAAATCAGAACTCAAAGTCACCAAACGCACATTTCGACCGAAAATGCAATCTCGTTATAATAATAATAAAAATAATAGTTGTATATAATGCCGGTTTACAGGCGTTGTCAGATGAAATATTCAGTGGGTAGAGGCTGGCAGTGAAAAAAAACTCCTGAATATATATCATTATAAGTGTTTTTCCTATCTTTATGTTATTCAGGAGAAAAAACTGCCGCCCGTAAGGATGATAGCAATTCAGATCAGGGAAAGGCTAACACAATTGCAGTCTGTATGCAGTCTCCCTGTATTTGCTAGGAACCGGGATTCTGCCCCAGGCAAGAAAGCATCCGTGTACGGTTGCTCAATGCCTGCCGAAGAAGTCGACGTGTGCAGGCTGCAGAGATGGTGCCGTATCCCTCAAGGTAACACCTGGGATCGGGTTCAGATGCCGCGCACTCCGTCAAACAGGATAACAGATTCTACCGTGTCGGTGCCCAGAATTCTTGGAAACTGTTCTGAATGCAAAAAACTAGTAAAAGTTAGCTTTAAACAAAGAATAACTCCGCTGGATTTTTATATTATGGGGAAGTTTATTCCACATGGCCAAGGGGTTCCCGAGTCCACTTCTCTGATTGCAAAGGAAAGGGTAGAACATGACCTCAGTCTTTTCCGAGAATACTCATATTCAATTCTTCGAGATGGCGAATGCGTTACAGTGCACAAACCATTCCGTTTAGGGAAAGCGGATGTTTCACATGAACTGTCATCACCGAGGCCTCTTAAAATCATTCTTTAAAATGATGCTCAGGCTTCATGCCTCCTAGAACGGAGAACGGCTCACATAGGGATGTGTTTTTTCAGCCGGATTACGAACCCAAAGAAAGGCACAAAATGAGGATGCTGAGAGCAGAACTGAAGAGGAGGACCGAGCAGGGGGAAAAATGGCTACAAATAAAGGACGGGAAAATAACATTAATGAAGAGGTCTTTCTTATGGCAGACCCGTACATAATCAAGGTGGGTTCTTGCCGAGACAGAGGACACTAAATACGATGAGCCCAACTGTACAGAGCTCGAATAATAACAAGAAGGCACTCCAGAACTCGGATGACGACCACTCATCAGAACTCAGCGTCGGCGGGATGGACCCCAGTTCATCTCGGAAAACAATGACAGACTCTAGTATTCAATCGCGAAAAATGCGCAGAAGTCTATATGGAGGAGTTACCCAGTCTAAATTGCGATGTTTGTATACCAATGCTCAGAGTCTCCTATCGAAAGTAGACGAGCTCAAAGCATTAGTATCAGACCGAACCCCCGATGTCGTTGCCATTACGGAAACGTGGCTCAAAGCTGAAATCGTAGATAGCGAAGTTTCGATAGATGGATACCAACGTTTTCGAAAAGAACGAGAAAAATAGAAAGGGAGGAGGAGTGGCTGTATATGTTAGGACAGGAATCTCGGCAGTCGAACGAGCACACTCCATCTTCCTTGAATATGAATTTTTCTGGATAAAGATTAAAAAGGATTGTTTACAAAACCTACAATTCTTGACGATCGACAGATAACCGAACATTCCAAGTGCAGCTGATGAGTCCCTCCTCGATTTGCTCAAGGAAGTAGCAAGTCATCAGGAGGTGCTTATTGCTGAAGATTTCAATGCACCTATAGAAGACTGGGTAAATCTGACAGTTGATGGTGCACCAACTTCCTTCGGCCACAAGCTAATGGATCTCACTCTCGACCAACCTCTGGTACAAAAGGTTAACATACCGACGAGGTTAAGAGAGAACCAGAGAGCAAATTGTCTGGACCTAGTATTAAAGAAAGACGTCTCTAGCATTGATGAAGTGTATTCTATTTCACTCCTCGGTAAGAGTGACCATAGTACGCTGATGTGGGATTACTCACTTTATTCTCAGCGCCAGAATGGAACGGAATGCAATCGAAATATATGGAAGGCTGATTTTAACGCGATAAGAAAAGAACTGATGTCTATGAGATGGGATTGTTTGCTTAAAGAGAATCCAGAGGATGACTGGCGATCACTTAAGACAGTCTCACTCGATCCAATTGAACGCTTTTGTCCAGTGAAGGTGCAAAAAAAGAATAGTCGCCCCGCCTGGTTAACAAGAGAATTTAACGGGCAGTTAAATAAGAAGAATAAAAAATGGAAGGTATTCAGGCAAACAGGGTCAGCAGAGCATCTCAAAGAATTTCGTCATCAAAGAAACGCTGTAAAAAAATGATTCGTCAGGCAAGGAAGAACTATGAATCAAGAATTATTCAACAGGCTGAATATAAACCAAAAATTTTATTCCATTATATAAATAGTCGACTAAAAATCAAGGACCCAGTAGCCATACTCATGGATGGGAATGGTGTTGAAGTCGTTGAAAATTGCGACAAAGCAGAGTACTTAGGTCGTTTTTTGCCTCGGTATTCACTAGAGAACCGGAACTTCAGCTTGACCACGTCAACAGTGCTGTTATAGACGCCTGTCCAGTGCTTGAATATATAATCTTCCAGGAACCTCTCGTGGAACTAGAACTGCGAAATCTGAAAGAAGCGAAGTCATCTGGTCCGGACGATATACCGGCCAAGTTCTTGAAAGAACTGGCCAGCAAACTATCCAAACCACAAGCGGATATATTTAATTCGTCATTTGAATCAGGGAATCTGCCATCCGAATGGAAGGCAGCAAATATATACCCCATATACAAGAGTGGTGCTCGATCTAATGTCAAAAATTATCGGCCTGTCAGCCTAACCTCCTTTTCTGTAAAATAATGGAATCAATAATCAAGAAGGCAACCATGAAGTTCCTTGAGGAAAATCAATTACTCTCAGATCTCCAGCATGGCTTCAGAATTTAGAATTTAAAATTTATATTTGGTAAGCACCGGGAAGGTACTGTCTAAGCGAACATTAGTAACGAAATAAATTTATGACGATTTGTGCAGATAAAATGTACAAATACATAACTTCTCCTGCTATGTCAACAGTTAGCAAAGTTTAAAAATTAGTGGTTAACTAGAAAAAATAGGCAGTGAAAGAAACTCCTACCATAAAAATGGAGGCAGAGTTCAATAAGCCTTCATTTTTGAATAGAAGATAGGAGGAAAAAAAACTGCTTAGCAAAAAATTGTCAGGTGGTAGAGTAGGGTAGGGTTATACTGAAGTAGCAGTTCATAATAAGATATTGAAACGTCGAGGTGGTTCGTTCTTGATCACTTAGGCGTATGAAACAAAATCTCACGAAAATGCGTCAATTAACTTAAGTCCTCAGCATCTTAGGATCCATAATTAAATTCTGATGATGGTGAGTATCCAAAGAAACGGTAGCATTTTAGACTGTGGACCACCGAATGTGAGCGTCCGAAAGACGTCATCGTTTGGAGTACTGGTGATATAAGGAGACATCATAGTTCATGGGCGACTCGAGGTAGTAAAAATATAGTTTCAAGAGGGTCACTTAAATTCCCGATGGTCCTTTCTCCGATTCATGGGGAAAGCTACTGGGAAAGATGAGGAAAATAAAAGGTTAATAGAATCAGTGTTAAGATAAATGTGCAGTCTTCGCTTGAATGCAGATAGACTAGTAAACGACCTAATTTCAATTGGCAAGTTATTCCAAAGAAAACTATACCTAGAAGCAAAGAAAAGAGAGCGCGTACACGTGGAGGATGCAGGGGGAGGTATAATTAATGCAGAATTTCTTAGGTTGTAAGGAAGACTAGCGGGGGTAATGACAGAAAGTTTGGGGAGAATTGAGCTATTATTTAGTCGGAAAAGGAGACAAAAGCCTGCTTCAAGTCTCCTGACCAAAAGAAATTTTAGCTTCATTAGCTGGCATCTTGTTGAGTAGGAAGCAGTTAAAAGAGTCGGATATAGGAGTTTTTTGTGAAATTTCTTTGACATTTTCAATTTTTGAATGGCTAGATTCGTTCATTAAACCGAAGAAAGGACAGCAAAATTCAAGAATCGGAAGTACAAACATACGATCAAGTCTGAATTTAATTTCAGGAAGGTAGAAATTATAAGAAATAAAGCCGCAAATCTGAGCAGCTTTGGCCGTAATTCTATCGGCATGAGGTGAAAGATCTAATTTATTGGTATAGATTAAGCCCAAGTCCTTGATGGAGGAACATTCATTCATAGGGCAACCTTCAAAAATAAGAGGTTGCGGCAGCCTAACAGGCCCAAAACTCATGTAGCGACACTTAGTAGGTGAGAACTCCATTAGCCATGTGGAGCTCCAGGCCGAAAAGAGCGTCTAAGTCTGAATGAATTTGTTCTAGGCACCGTTCGGTCGTAGAGTTAGAGAAGGAATACACGCATTTGAGGTCATCAGCATAAATAAAAGATTGAGAATGTTTAACTATCGATGAAATATCATTTGTATACAGTAAGAACAACAAAGGACCTAATACGGTACCTTGAAGGACACCACTAATAATCGGGGTAGCACTTGAGTATGAGGACCCTACTAAACGTTTTGCTTTCGATCATTTAGGTATGATCTAATAAAGTCAGTAAGGGGACTTCGAAATCCTATAGCTTCTAGTTTAGCTAGAAGTCGTTTATGATGCACTTTATCGAATGCCTTACTAAGATCAAAATAGATAACTACCACAGAGAGATGATCATTACGAAGAGAGGTTAGTAGATTTAGAAAAGACATCTGTCAGGTTTCACAAGAGCGGTCCGGTAAGAAGCCGTGTTGGGAAAAGTTGATAATTTGATTGCTTATGCAAAAATCCGTGATTTGTGTTGCAATTAATTTTTCGAAGAGTTTAGAAAGAGAGGGCGTTTTATGAAGGTTTGGACGAAGGCTTCTTGTTTGCTAATGAGGGTGAAACCCGACGTTCCATTTGGGTTTTATCCCTACAGATAAACAACTTGTTTTTTTTCTTCAAATATTGAGCTGAGTGCTCATGCTTAGAGAAAATAAGGTCAACTTATATCGCTGAAAAAAGTTGACCAGAACTGGCGGGTTTTTGCTATGGGAAGACAAACCTTTTAACTTCAGCGACTTTAAAGTTAAAGCCGCATGAGGTAAGGAAATGAAATGCAACGTCCAGGGGGATTTTACTCTTGGGGACGTTCTTTAAAAGAAAATTGAAACTTCTCTTATGTCGGTCAATTGACTCGGTATTGACCATGTTTATGAAAGGCTCTAGTTTCACGCATTGTTGAGAAGTGAGTGAAGACAACTTTCCCTCAAAAATGGTACCAAGGATCGTGAAGAGAGAACCATATTTAGACATAAAGGTATTGAAGTTTTCCAGGGCGTCAAGGTCTAATTTCTTCATGTTTAAGGTGGGTTGCTCTAGTGGAAGTTTAACGCAAAGAGGATGTTTGCGTCTAAGCACTGACTGGGGTTTCATATTGATTTTAAAATATAAGTCGATAATACGAGAGAAAAATTGTCACTAGTGACGTTTTACGGAATAAAAGATGTAATATATGAAAAATGTGTTTTAAGCAAGGCACTGCAAGCAAATATCTGCAAGGTAACGAGTTTAAACTGAAAATAGAATTAGCGAAGAGGCTATGCAGGATGAAAAATTATATCAACCGGGTTACCAGATAATGCAAATTATTCTTCGCTGGAAATAAAGTAAACTTACAAATTTTCAACTTTATTTCTAGAATTAAACTTTAGATTCCGTCCTTTTGACGTAAATCTGCGAGAACTTTAATGAGGCCATGTAGGGTGAAAAAGTTAAATAAACTCTATATTTCTCCCTTTTGCAATTGCAATAACTGCAAGTTTGTACAGCTGATAATTAGGTAGAATTACAATAAATAGTCAATAATTAAGCTAATATTTTCAACAGGAAACGAAGAAATAGGTTGAAAATTTGAGAATTCACTTATCTTCAGAATTGCTCTTGTCTTTCTAGTTTCTTACTCTCCACAGAGCAGTGGACTCGTGCACTGGACGAAAATGGTAGGGTTGACGTCATATACACTGATTTCAAGAAGGCGTATGACAGTGTCCCACACAAACGCCTCATCTACAAATTATCTGTAATTGGCATAATATGAATTCTGCTGACATGGAGCGCAGACTTTCTTACAGGTAGATTGCAAACTGTGTGCGTCGATACCTCGAAGTCAACACCTACACCGGTTCTAAGTGTTGTCCCCCGAGGCTCGGTATTAGGGCCGTTAACTTTTCTTAGTGTACATCATCGACAGTGTCGACGACCTGGATTGCAGCGCCATCATGTTTGCAGATGATGTTAAATTGTGGAGGGTCATCAGATCTGATTTCGATAGGCACGCATTTCAAGAGGATCTCAACCGTCTTAGCAACTGGTCTGCTCGTTGGCTCTTAAATTTTAACGTTGGGAAGTGTGTGGTCCTAAGACTGCGTATCAGAAGGACCAGTGAGGAGGAGGATTCCTGCCAATACATTCTCAATGAGCAGCCCCTTTCAATTGTTGAGGAACAGAAGGTCCTCAGTGTTCTAATAAACTTCTCACTTAAACCATCTTCACAGCGTTTATAGGCAGCATAACACGCTCAGACGTGGATTTGTGCAGATTGATATCGAACTATTCTAAAAAACCAAAGGAGCATTTGTTCGATCTCACTTGGAATATGCCGTCCAGGCCTGGCGTCCGTGGTTTAAGAAGGATTATCTACAGCTGGAACGAGTGCAGGCGAGGGCTACGATGATGGTCAAGAATCTTAGTCATCTGCGTTACGAAGCCAGACTGGTTAAACGTGATTTGTTACCTCTTAATTAAAGGCGACTTCGCGGTGACCTCATCTGAACCTACCGGATTTTCAGAGGCTGCGAGTGTGCCATAGAATTTGCTGACTTCTTCGAATTGGTTGGGACGGAACATCTGCGGGGTCATCCATTTAAACTCGCAGAGGAAGTTTGTCCACACGGAAGTCCGTCGGAACGCCTTTACGCAGAGTGTCGTTGGAGCATGGAACGGACTCCCTGACGAGTTGGTCCTTTCAGAAATTGTTGACACATTTAAATTCAAACTAGATACTCATTTTTTGAGAAACTATTGTAAATATAATGAAGATTTTGTAAGCAGTGGCAGCTTGCGCCTGGCCCACACATATCGATGACCCTAAATTTTCATTTGTCAGATTTATCACTGTAAACGTTTGTAATATGGACATTTTTGCATGTGAATAGGGAGCTCAAGGGCGAACGCCTACTTCCCTCAATAAAGGGAAAGTGACTTACTTGGGCGTCCTTCATTTGGATTCGTTGCGTATCTAATACGGGTCCATAACTTTAAGCCACTTTAAGTCACTTTATTGAGGGAAGTAGGCTTTCGCCCTTGAGCTCCCTATTCATATGCAAAAATGTCAATAGTATAAATGTTTACAGTGATATATCTGACAAATGAAAATGTAGGGTCATCGATATGTGTGGGCCAGGCGCAACCTCCCACTGCTTACACAATCTTCATTATATTGACAATTGTTTCTCAGAAAATGAGTATCTAGTTTGAATTTAAATGCGTCAATAGTTTCTGAAAGGACAACATCGTCAGGGAGTCCGTTCCATGCTCCAACGACCCTCTGCGAAAAGGCGTTCCGATGGACTTCCGTGTGGACAAACTTCCTCTGCAGTTTAAAGGGATGACCCCGCAGATGTTCCGTCCAAGCCAATTCGAAGAATTCTGCAAATTCTGGGCACACTCGCAGCCTCTGACAATCCGGTAGGTTTGGATGAGGTCACCGCGTAGTTTTCTGTAATTTAGAGGAAACAAATCAAGTTCAACCAGTCTGGCTTCGTAAGGCAGATTACTAAGATTCTTGACCATCTTCGTAGCCCTCGCCTGCACTCGTTCCCGCTGTAGATAATCCTTCTTAAACCACGGACGCCAGGCCTGGATGGCATATTCCAAATGAGATCGAACAAATACCCCGTAGGTTTTTTGGAAGAGTTCCTTATCAATCTGCACAAACCCACGTCTGAGCGCAAATAAGACCTGTGTAGCGCGTTTTGCTGCCTTTAAACACTGTGAAGATGGTTTAAGTGAGGAGTGTATTAGAACACCGAGCTCCTTCAGTTCCTTAACAATTGAAAGGGGCTGCCCATTGAGAATGTATTGGTAGGAATCATCCTCCTCACTGGTCCTTCTGGTACGCAGTCTTAGGACCACACACTTCCCAACGTTAAAATTTAAGAGCCAACGAGCAGACCAGCTGCTAAGACGGTTGAGATCCTCTTGAAATGCGTGCCTATCGAAATCAGATCTGATGACCCTCCACAATTTAACATCATCTGCAAAAATGATGGCGCTGCAATCCAGGTCGTCGAGACAGTCGTTGATGTACACTAAGAAGAGTAACGGCCCTAATACCGAGCCTTGGGGACACCACTAGAACCGGAGTAGGTGTTGACTTCGAGGTATCGACGCACACAGTTTGCAATCTATCTGTAAGAAGTCTGCGATCCATGTCAGCAACATTCCTCTTATGCCGATTTCAGATAATTTGTAGATGAGACGTTTGTGTTGGGACACTGTCAAACGCCTTTTGAAATCAGTGTATATGACGTCAACCCTACAATTTTTGTCCAGTGCACGAGTCCACTGCTCTGTTAAGAGTAATAATCTAGAAAGACAGGAGCGAAGCTGTCTGAAGCCATGCTGGAGATCTGAGAGTAATTGGTTTTCCTCAAGGAACTTCATGGTTGTCTTCTTGATTATTGATTCCATTATTTTACAGCAAATGGAGGTTAGGCTGACAGGCCGATAATTTTGACATTAGATCGAGCACCACTCTTGTATATGGGGTATATATTTGCTGCCTTCCATTCGGATGGCAGTTTCCCTGATTCAAATGACGAATTAAATATATGCGCTAGTGGTTTGCACAGTTCGCTGGCCAGTTCTTTCAAGAACTTGGCCGGTATATCGTCCGGACCAGATGACTTCGCTTCTTTCAGATTTCGCAGTTCTAGTTCCACGAGAGGTTCCTGGAAGATTATATATTCAAGCACTGGACCGGCGTCTATAACAGCACTGTTGACGTGGTCAAGCTGAAGTTCCGTTTCTCTAGTGAAAACTGAGGTGAAAAACCGACCTAAGTACTCGGCTTTGTCGCAATTTTCAACGACTTCAACACCATTTTCATCCATGAGTACTGCTACTGGGTCCTTGTTTTTTTGTCGGCTATTGATATAATGGAATAAAATTTTTGGTTTATATTTAGCCTGTTGAATAATTCTTGATTCAAAGTTCTTCCTTGCCTGACGAATCATTTTTTTCACAGCGTTTCTTTGATGACGAAATTCTTTGAGACGCTCTGCTGACCCTGTTTGCCTGAATACCTTCCAATTTTTATCTTTCTTCTTTAGCTGCCTGCTAAGTTCTCTTGTTAACCAGGCGGGGCGACTTTTCTTTTTTTGCACCTTCACTGGACAAAAGCGTTCAATCAGATCGAGTGAGACTGTCTTAAATGATTGCCAGTCATCCTCTGGATTCCCTTTAAGCAAACAATCCCATCTCATAGACATCAGTTCTTTCCTCATCGCGTTAAAATCAGCCTTCCATATATTTCGCTTGCATTCCGTTCCATTCTGGCACTGAGAATAAAGTGAGTAATCCCACATCAGCGTACTATGGTCACTCTTACCGAGGGGTGCAATAGAATACACTTCATCGATGCTAGAGAAGTCCTTCGTAAATACAAGGTCCATGCAATTTGCTCTCTGGTGCTCTCTTAATCTCGTTGGTGTGTTAACCTTCTGTACCAGAGGTTGGTTGAGAGTGAAATCCATTAGCTTGTGGCCGAAGGAAGTTGGTGCCCCATCAACTGTCAGATTAACCCAGTCTACTATAGGTGCATTGAAATCTCCAGCAATAAGCACCTCCTGGTGACATGCTACTTCCTTGAGAAAATGGAGGAGGGACTCATCAGCTGCACTTGGAATTTTCGGTGGTCTGTAGATCGTCAAGAATTGTAGGTTCTGTGAAAAATCCTTTTTAATCTTTATCCATAGAAATTCATATTCGACATATTCGACCGGTCAGCCTAACTTCAGTTTGCTGCAAAATCATGGAAAAAATAATTAAGCAACAACTAATACAGTTCTTCGAACATAACAATCTGCTATTTGATGCCCAGCACGGTTTCCGTCGAGGTAGATCCTGCGTCACAAATTTGCTCTTCTGTTTAGAACGTTGGACTGAAGCGGTCGATAGTGGTAATACGGTGCACGCAGTCTATATAGACTTCAAAAAGGCTTTTGATAGCGTGCCGCACCACCGCCTTCTTTATAAACTCAACCGCATAGGCGTAAGAGGTAGACTTCTGACATGGATAGAAAACTTCTTAACTGGCCGCTCACAAACTGTGCATATCAGCGACAAACAGTCGACTAAGTTGAGGTTGAGTGTGGTGTTCCCCAAGGCTCTGTTCTCGGCCCTATACTGTTCATTGTCTACATCAACGATTGTGCCAACGAACTGGACTGCGATATTGCCATGTTTGCCGATGATCTTAAACTTTTGCGCGTCATTCAAACTGCGGCTGATGAAGGGAACTTGCAGGCAAACTTAAATCGACTCCAGAAATGGTCCAATGACTGGCTCTTGCCGTTTAATGAGAGCAAGTGCAACATCATAAGAGTCGGGAAAAGCAATCCTTCGAACCGTACGGTTAACAGTCTGAATGGCATTCCATTGAAAGAAGTGGATGTCCAAAAGGACCTTGGAGTCTGGATCACGCCTTCGCTTAAACCCTCCCTACATTGCGCAAAGGTAGCGAAGTCAGCCATGTCGATTCTGTACCTCGTTAAACGAGCTTTTGCAGCCTTCACTACCGACTGCTTCGCTAAAGTCTTCGGAACATTCGTGCGGCCACAGTGGGAGTCCGCTATCCAAGCTTGGCGACCCTGGGCGGCGAAGGACATCAACATCCTCGAAAAGGTCCAAAGGCGAGCAACCAAACTTGTCCTTGGACATGGCTTACAGCCTTATGAAACACGGCTGTCGAGTCTCAATCTCTTTCCCTTGCACTATAGACAGCTTCGGGGTGACCTGATACTAACATTCCGCATACTACGCGTCCAGGACTGTTGTCTCGTCCCAGGGGATTTCTTCGAGTTAGCAAAAACAACGAACTTGAGAGGTCATCCTCTCAAATTACGTGTGACTGGAGCAAGGCTAGACACTCGGAAGTACTTCTTCTCCAAAAGAGTAGTCGAAGCTTGGAATAGTCTTCCTCTGGATGTTGTTATGTCGGACTCCTTGGAGGTTTTTAAGCAAAAGTTAGATCGATATAATGGTGCGAGCTACAACACTAACTGAAAGCTGCAAGTGTGACGTCAGAAAGTAAGGCATTAATGATACTACTAGTTATATTTGAGTAACATTTCCTTGTTTGTTATTTTCGTTCGAGGGCTTGCATTCTCCCATTATTCCCATGCTTGGGTCCTCGAGGTCTTCGATGCTCAACTTATTTACACACCTTGGTGACACCGTGAGTATTCGCATCAGCTGGACCTGGCGTCCGTCGTCCATGAGGTGTATGAACGTTATCCCCCTGGTTCGAACCGCAATGGACCGAGGATGATCTGTACATCTATTTCAGCCTTTGAAATCCATCAACGGACGCTGCAATCAGCAATGGAGCATCATGTGACCTCCGAAATGCCCCCGTTGGACCCACCTCCCAAGGGCGACAGTTTTTTTCTCCTAAATATCACCGGGAGTTTTTTTTCACTGTCTGCTCTTTTTCAACTTTGTTCCACTGTGTTGGCCTCGCCAACATATCGAGATACTATTTTTTTGATACCACAACTCGTATGTACAAATACTGATACTGATACTGATACTGATACTGAGGGTGAAAACGTCTGCCATCCAGCCTTGCCTTATGAGCTTGAGGCTTGGTTCTTCGCCCTTACACCTAAAGTATGCGATAATATCAAAAGACGGATCTTTTTACTGTCTTAGGAACCCGTGACCCAATGACATTCATACTTAACCGGCCCGTGTTTGTTTGTTGCGCTTGTTGCCGCCTACTTCAATTGCAGTCTGCTTTAAGAATGATAGGGGTTTCTAACATAACGAACAGGACGGATCCTAATAGCCTTAGGTCCCGTGTTTTCGTAGGAAACTTGAATACGTTGCATATGCAGAAACCTCAATTAGAGGCGATATTCTCGAAATTCGGTGCCATAATTGGAATATCCGTTCATAAGGGATACGCGTTTATTCAGTATGCCAATGAGGCGCATGCTAGAGCTGCGGTAAAAGCAGAGGACATGAATACCTATTACGGAATGAAACTTGGTAAGCAAGACGAAACTGGCTTCCTGTCATTATCGTTTCCTTCTATGCACGTAAGACGAAGACTTATCCGTATGTTTATTATAATAAACCGTATTAATCGAATATTCGTTTGTACCATCGTCTGGTCCCCGAATGCGTGATCCTCTTTTATAGCTCAAAATTTTACCTTATTTATAAAGCATTAAACTAGAACAAAGAAGCGGAGTCCGTGCCATTTTTATTCTATATTCTTGATACCGCTTTTTATCGCTCGTGGAAGCTTCGCCTTTTTGGAACCCCTTGATCGATCAGTTCGGTTGATACCTTCGTACTTGTCTCCTTCAAAACTACCCAAATCCCCGGTGTGATAATTCCTCTTGTTCCTGAAGCTCGGTCTTCGTGGTTCAAAATCTGCTTGTTCGCTTTACTTTATAATAAGGTTACCGCTGCTGTCCTGCTCGAACCCAATAAAGCAGCTTATTTTGTTCGAAACTTTGACACACAAGTTTCTCCCTCCAGCGACCATGCAAAGCTACTTACTTAAGTTACTGCTACGTGATTTTATCGATGGACATTTTATTTTCACCCTTACTGACTTGTCTGCTCAATCTTCTCCCTCTCCCAACTGTCCAGCTTGTCACTTGTCTTGAAAGGCCTCCTTTCGGTCCTCAGTTTTCCCTTTTTACTTTTTTTCTTTTCTCTGCAAATTTTCAAAACTTTATTTTTTAAATGCAGATGTAACCATAGCATCAGAACCAAAGAATCGCAAGCGCGGTCGCCCAGCTGCGACACAGAATGCTTGGTAAGCTTCTTTTAACGTGTTTCTAAATTCCACTGTCATGTACGACCTTCCCTTTTGTTTCCAACTTTTCTCGTCTCTTGCGTCCGTCCATTTTCTTCGGCTTGCACAGAGTTTTGATCTTTCGTGTTTGCAGCAGAATTTTTTTCTTCGGAAGTCCTCCTAAGGACAGGATTTGTAAATTCTTTTCTAACCCCAAATCGCTCCAATTTGGCTTCTTTTAAGGTGCCCCGCACTTTGTCTGAAATATCTCCCACATTACGACCTTTACATTTCCCTAGAAATTCAACAGGCCTTATACTTTTGTCCCTATCTGTAATCGTCCTTCATACAGCTAGTTTTGTGCATTCCCACCTTTTTCCGCATACTCGTGCTGCACTAACTGAACCTTTGTCAAGCTCATTCTTCTACTAAGTCGGGGACCGTTACGTACTTTTTTGGCTTGTGTTTGTTTGCCTTGGCAACTTGTCAGCTGTTTACGGCTCTCTAGGCCTAAATTTGTTACTGACTAAAGTACTCTGTTCTCTACGATATTTCTGTAGAAAGCGTGGTGAGAAGTGAGGTATTTACCTTTGATAAGGGTTTCCCCCCGCCCCTTATGACCAAAAGCCTGTTCTTTGTCTGCTGCGTATTACGTATCCTTTTCTTATATCTCTCGCAGTACATCAGCTCAAAACTTCTTGGATCTGGCACTGCAGGCCCAAGCTTTGGCCGCTGTTGGTGGACAGTTCTCGCACCTGGGCTTCTCAAATAACACCGCACCTCCTCTCTCTCTAGCAGCTTCACAGTATCCAGCTGCAGCGGCCGCTGCGGCCGCGGCAGCTGCCAACCTTACCGGCCTCATACCCGCCATGAATGTCATGAATAGCGGAGTCCCTCCTCTTCTCGGACAAGCTTCTATTGGCGGCGGTGGTGGTGGTGCTCAAAAATCTCCTTCTGGCATTGGGTATAAATCCCTCATGCCTAATCCCCATCGGGGATCTGGCCTGAATTCCCTCTCCGCCTCCTCTTCGTCAGCAAAAAGAACTCGCCTCGAGACGGGTTCCAGTGGCGGCGGTGGTGGTGGCAGCGCGAACTCTTCCGGCCTTCCGGCAGGCGCTGCTGCTGCCAGATCGGCCAACTTAGTTTCCCTAGTTACTCCTAAACAGGATCCTTTCCCGCCCACTACTCGTGCCAATCCTCGGACGTCCGCCATTGCTGCATCCCCACCTTCCCTTTCTCTAACGTCGAGGCTCCAGTCAGCGATATCAAGATCCAATACAGCTTCTAATAGCCACAGCAATAATAGCACCCAGAAATACACGCACGGCATTGCTGCAAAATTTTCCGACATGAAGGTAGGCGGCGGCCAGGAGGCTGACCGGCGGCAAAATAGTAACGGGTCTAGTAAGTCATTGTTTTCCTGAGATGCTGAAAGATGCCTTAATTAGTTGTTTCTTCGGAGGAATCGTTCTGGCATAAAAGTTAGATCATTATCTTAATGTAGATTCGACCCTGCTCTAGTAAAACCTTGGGCAATTCATTGATCACCAAACTTCTAGTTTCTACCTTTCTGAGGTATGCTTGCGTACTGTGTGAAATTCGGACGGGTTGGGGTGGACCGAAAAATTATACCATGACCAAACTTTGTGTATTTGCTAGGAACTACTCAGAATTAAGTCAAGAATGCTGTTTCTCATTCGCCTAACGCCATCACTCATATACGGTATGCACTCAGTCCTATGAAGCATGGACAATGGTTTTCCATGTACTTCGGTCAGGTTGCAGGACTTATTGGAGCAAGACAGACTCCGGAGTCATTATATAATAGCACGCCAAATTGTTGTATCATCCTTACCGCATATGCCCATCACACTTTCACAAACTTTCACACATTCACACACAAACGACAGTTGGACCATCGTAGTCCGACGGTATCCACCGTATGCTCCACAGAAGGGTGGTGCGGGGACAGTAACTTGCGTGTGGATTAGTTTTAAGTGATATTAGCCTTGCGCTACAGTTACCGCACTCTCTCCTCCTCCACCTTAGCTCGGTGTCATGTCAGAGTCAAGAAGACCGGAGGCGGGAGAGGGCGCAGATGACTGGCGCGACCGGAGCCGTCCTTGGGCGTGCCACCACAACTGGATCGGATCCCACAGAGTGGGAGTGCCAGCGATATTCTCAAGCTCACATCACACATGCAACATAGGAATCACATGGAGAAAGTGCCGAGGATCATACTGGCCTCTTTATCAGCTATGCAGACTGAGAGCATGTATTTTTAGCGTTGCATGTGATCATGGGAGTTCCAGAGGCTGATGAGGAGAGATGTAGTGTTGTAGTATAGCCGGCAGTGTTCTAACGCAGGTTTTCATGGAGACGTATGTGACCTATCAGGCCCATGCGGTGTGTTAATGTGTGTTAGCAGTGTGGACAGTTGAGTTGAGTGCGGCGGGTGTATGTTAGTGCTCCTGGCCCTGGATCGCCGATCTCTGTGCGGTGAATTTGCAAGTGACCAACCAGGGAGATGCGTGATGTGCATGTTCGGTGATAATGAGGACAAGATAGGTCGGGAGAAGCTGAGTCTGCGGGGCTGTGATGCGAGTACTGGTAGTCGAGCTTCTGGGAGGAATTTTGGAGGCGTTGATGGGTGCGCGAGATGTGCTGGCATTGCGGTGGATTCCGCTTTCGTGGATTTGCATGTGCCCGAGTAGGCCCATGCGATGAGTGAATGCGCGTGGGCTGTGAGGGCATTGGAGGCAGCGGTCTCTGCTGTGTGTTTGTGCTCCAGGCACTAGGTTGCCAGTCTATGTGCGATGGATTCGCAAGTGACCGACCGGGCCGATGTGTGAGTTGAACGTACGATCGCAATGCGGACAGGTTAGTACCGCGTCCCCATCGCTGTTACTGAGGGTGGTGGTGGTGTTGAAGGTAGCAGGTGGCAGGTTGTCGGACGTGGCTACTGAGGTGGTTGGAGTGGGGCAAGTGGTGTTCGTCGCTGTGATCGGCGCAGGGGTTGGGGGAGGAGGATGGTGTCGGTGATCGTGGGTCGCGGGGAAGTTGTTATCAGTGGTTGGGGTGGTCGTCGTGGGGTCTGAGGCAGGTGTGGTTGATGTTGTGGGTTTGTTGCATTGAGTTCGAAGATGTCGGACCAGACCGATTCGTGCACGGAATGTACGTTGATAGCGTGGGCACGTTGGAGGGCTTGGGCATTGACAATGTTGGTCCGGGGCGCTGGTGACTGTCGTGCCGCTCTTTTGGCATTAGCAACGGCGATCCAGTTGGCCTCATATATTGGTGCACCAGTCTTCACGGATCTTCTCCAGGCTGGTCGGTTCCAGGCGAGATCTTCTCTGCGTGCCAGGCTGATCTGGACTTGCTTCAGGTAGGTCTTAAGGGTGTCCGTGCAGCGTCGAACTTGACCCCCTTGGCGACGAGAACCGGTAGCCACATCTCGATAGAAGAGCCCTTTGGTAGTCCCTCGTCGTCCATCCTCACAAGGTGGCCGATCCAGCGCAGTGGCAGTGTTTCAGCTGAGCGTAGATGCTTAGAAGACCTTTTCATTCCAACACTTCCGTGCCCGGGTTCCTGTCTTGCTTTGTCTGCTCTAGTATTCTGTGGAGGCAGCTGAGGTGAAAGTGGTTGAGCTTCCGCTCCTGCTTTTGGTAAATCGTCCGATTCTCCGCTCCATACAGCAGCGTCGGCAATATGACAGCTTTGTAAATCTTGAGTTTGGTGCTGAGGTGGAGACCTTGTCGATTACAGACCACGTTTTGCATGCGTCAAAAGGCTTAACTGGCTTAGGCGATCCGACGGGCGATCTTATCGTCGACTTTGGTGCTGCCAAAGAGATTGTTGCCCAGGTACGTAAAGGTATCTACATATTTTAGTTGGGCGCCATTGAAATTGATGTGAGCTGCGATGAAGGTGGTATTGGGCGGCGGCTGATGCATCACCTCCGTTTTTTTCAGTGTTGATGCGAAGTTCGACGTTGTCACAGGTGACAGCGAAAAGGTCCATGCTGCTTTGCATTTCCTCTTATGTCGTTGTATTGAGGACGCAATCGTAAGCGAAGAGAAGTATGTGGTTGATGGCTGTTGTGAAACGCGAGCAAAGTGCATCCGCTGTTAGTTGAGGAGTCGGCCGTCCATCGGGTAGGCGATGCGGATCCCGGGCGTTCGTCACGGTAGGCGTGCGTTAGCATGGCAGAAAACATGAGACTGAAGAGGGTAGGGGCAAGGACGCAGCCCTACTTCACTCCGTTGGTAACTGAATGCTTCAGATGGCATCCCGTTGTCAGTAACACGCGCAATCATCCCGTTGTAAAGCTGACGCACCATATGCGTGAACCGTTCAGGACAGCCGAATTTATGCATGATTTTCCACAGCCCGTCGCGATTCACTGTGTCAAAGGCTTTCGTTAGGTCCAAGAAGGTAGTGTAGAGGTGAGTCCGCATCTCCTGGCACTTCTGTTGCAGCTGGCGAGCGGCGAATATCATGTCGATTGTTCCTCGGTGCCGTCGGAAGCCACATTGGCTTTCTAGGAGCAGTCCTTGCTCCAGGTGAGCGTTCAGATGATTGAGGAAAATGCGGGTGAAAATCTTTCAGGCGATGTTCAGCAGCGAGATTCTTCGGTGGTTGTTTCCCTTCTTCTTGTAGAGGTGGACAATGGTGGCGACTTTAAAATCCTGATAAACCTGTCCTTGGTGCCAAATCTCCTGGAAGATCACTGTGAGTCGGTTCATCAGTTGGGGTCCACCATGCTTGTAAATCTCAGTAGGGATCGCGTCCGAGCCAGGTGCTTTCCCGCTGGAGAGTTGCTACACGGCTATGATGGTTTCTTGGAGAGAGGGCGGGAGATCAATGTCGGTGTTGCTTTCCACTTCAGGCAGGCGATTGATGGCAGCGTCGGAGATGGTGGAGGGCTGGTTGAGAACGCTTTGAAAATGGTCCGCCCCTCGCGTTAGGATTTGCATCTTCTCAGTGAGTAGCGTCCTGCCGTCGGCACTGCGATGAGGGGAGGTCCGTAGACAGCCTTAGTGACGGTGAAGAAGTTCTTCCAATTGTTTCGGTCCGCGTACCCTTGTATTTCCTCGGCTTTGCGTGTCATCCAGGCATCCTGCATCTCCCGCAGCCGTTGCTGTACTGGGCGGCGACTTCGGTAGAAGGCAGTGATAGGACGATCGACGTAGGCTTTGTGCAGCTGGTTCTTCTCGACGAGCGGAGCGTTGACGGTTGCTTCGTTGTCATTGAACCAGGCTTCGTGCTGAGGACGTGCGCGGACGAGGACATCCAGGGTGGTAAATTGGACGGTGTCCCTCAGCTGGCACCAGCGGTTCTCCACGGAGGTGTCCGCTTCAGCGAGTGGAAAGTTGGCTCGCCGGTTGGCCGGTTTGTTGCTGAAATGGAGATGGTGAGCAGTCACATTCAACTAAACAGTAGTCGCTTACCTTGGGGTCTCCTGCGTTGTTGCAGACGAAGCCTCTTCTTGGAGATGACGAGGAGGTGATCCGTCCATCTGTTGGCACCGGGGATCGCCTTTATCACTGGCACGTCCTGTTGATCTTGCCTCTGGACGAGGACATAGTCCAAAAGGTGCCAGAGTCTCGACCGGGAGCGCACTCAGGTCGCCTTTTGCCGCATTGGGGGGCGGAAGAATGTGTTGGTCAGGATCAAGCGGTGTTCGGCGTAGGTTCGTAGGAGAAGAAGACCGTTTTCATTGAAGTCAGCGAGACCATGGTGACCCAGCAATCCTCTCCAGGCGGCGCCTTCCCCCCCCCCCGTGATATTCTCAAGTTCAGTTCACACATGCAACATAGGAGTGTCATGGAGAAGGAGCCAAGGATCATAATTGCCTCTCAATCAGCTCCGCAGTCATGGTGTTAAGGCTGCAGTCGTCCGCGAAGAGCAAGTCATACCCTGTAATCGTAATACGAAAGTTCGACCGTCGTAGTCCGACGATGTCTACCGTATGCTCCACAGAAGGTTGGTGCAGGGACGGTGACTTGCGCGTGGATTAGTTTTAAGTTATATTAGTCTTGCGCTGCATCTACCGCACTCTGTCCTCCTCCTTCCCCACCTGAACCTGGTGTCAAGACAGAGTCAAGAAGACCGGAGATGGGGAGAGAGTGCCGGTGGCTGACGCGGCCGGGTCCCCTAAGCCCTAGCCGCCCCCTAGGCATGCCAGCACACCCACCATGTTCGGTATTTGTTATGGGAGCGCAACCCGAATAACGCCTGCCGTGCCCTGATGTGGCCCCCGTGATGGTCCAACGCATCTACCACGTGGCCCTTTTATGAGGCACACACACATTTTCAGTAGCTGTTTGATGCCTGTAGATTAAGCCATTTCACTGAGACGGCGCGCGCAAGATTCAATACTAACTAAGAGGAAGCATTTCTGTTCGGTTACACTAATACCTGCACATTTTCAAACCCGCGTTTTCACTTTATAAAGATTTCGAAACTAAATATTGCATTGTCCTCTAGAGGCGCCATCGGGAGCTACGGGGATGGCCGCTGTCCGTGATAAAGCCCAGTCATGACTTGCACTTCAATTTAGATGTGAGGCTAATTGCGCTGGATTAACGTCCCTTTGCCTTTCCTATGCTCACTCTGTTCTAATTTCAAGACATAGTGGTGACTAGAAATGGGCGTAAGCGTGAAGTTTTACAAAAGTAAACAGCCTGTCCATACCTACCACACGCCATCTGCTCCGTAAATCATAAACCGTCAGGTTTCCAAGGAAGATATTATTGTTGGATTCAATTGAAAAGAGAAATGTCGTGAAGGCCGCCTTAAGGGTCCATTTCAGTCTGAATTTCATTCCTAGGGAGAATCAAGTTATTTTCTCAGCCGGCAGCATTCCAACTACGACAGCTAACGCCTCATGGGAGTTTCAGAGCACCTTCTGTGGATTCTCACTCGAACCCATCAGCAGAGACAGTAGCAGATAAGGGTGCTGAAGGAATAGGTACGCAGTATTTATTTATGGTACGTAATGGCCACGCGATCACGTGCGTACCACCATTGCTAACTCGCGCGATCACCGCTCGGGAGTCGTTATTGATGCGATAATGTGCATCTTTCGACCTTATGTGCTTCTATCTCTAATGATAAGTTCGAGTGAGAATCCGCAACGTCAGGCCAATAAACATTTTTGTTCTCACGCCGGATTGGCCTTGTGAAAAAGCTATGAACCTCATTTTTCTCTACGATTAAGCTGTCGACTGATAAAAGAAACCGAGGGAGGGAGATTAAACTTCATTTTGAAACAACCCTTTCAAAATTTTCAGCAAAACCCCCTCTTCAATTACCATGACTAACAGATAAGTAACCGTCGATCAAATATGAAGCATTATTAGCATTAAACAATGCGACTGTTATGGTAGCAAGTTTAATCCAATTTTTCGTATTTCGGCCTCATTGTACGTTGGAATTCTGTAAGTGATATCGCAACTTATGGCTGGAGATATAACGGAAGTGACAACGGACTAGGTGGAATTATTTCGTATCATTTGGTGCGGTTTTCAAGGGCGGACAACCTCATTATGAGGTCGATTAAAGAAATGGGTCGACCGTTGTAAAATGTCGTATTAAAGGACCCAGGACGCAGGAAAAAAATTAGAAGAGTATTGGTTAAGAGGTAGAAAATGGCCATATAAAAATCGGTAGACTGAGGCGTACGGTAGGGACGTAACCGTTGAGCATATTTATCAAGTGAACAAATTTTAATGTAAAAAAAGAATCCGACATGAAATGATGGTTGGGAAAAATTTCAAGGCATTCAGAAATGGGGGGGGAGTAATCGCAGTCGAAAAACACTCAAATCACTTCTGACTATTAAGTAAAAGACCGTTTTCCGGCGCCCATCCTAAACCTTGATCCAGACCTTAAGAAGTTTCCGATCAGCCCATCTTTTTGACAGGATTAACAACAGCCATATCATTGGTATGCTTAACATTTAGACAGTTGTCGAGCAACCCCAGGCCATCTGTGTGAAGCGAAATGAGGGGAAGGGAATGTTACGCAACTCTAAAGTACTTCACAGTGATGTAAGAAGAATAGACTTCTGAGGGGCAGACTAGACAAACCGAGTGTGGAACGAAAACTACCTACTAAGTCAGAAGAGCCGCACGCAGATGTTCTTCTAAGGTGCAAGTGGCGTCCAACATTATCGAAGGCAGACGAGTAGCCAAAAAGGCCCGTGTGTATGCGCGATAAATGAGTTCAACCGTCGATCCTTGCACTGTCCACTGTGTGACCCACAACAAGGTGGATGCAGAGCGGTAACTTGCGGGTGTATTAGTTGAGTAGCATCTGCCGCACTCTCTCGTCTGGTCCCGGTGTCAAGACGATCGGACGCAGGTGACTGACCGACCTAAATGGCTCGTCTGTGGGTGCCGCCCACGCCTAGTCTGCGAACAGGGACAAGTTTTTTCATCCGACAGGAATGGGGAGGCTCGGAACCCAACTATGTGGGAATGCCCCAGAAGCCTACAAAGTCACTGCAGCCTCACTCCATCCTGGGTGCGGGATACGCGCTGAGAGTCGACCTCACCTTTCCCTCTCTGAGTGAGGAATACGCGCTGAGAGTTGACCTCACATTTCCCTCTCGCAGTCACCTTTTCATCATATTAGCCAGTCAGTCAACGAATACTTAGATTGAGCGCAGTGTCTGACAGAGCTAAACAGCCTTGCCTGCCGAAACAATACCTAGTTTTCACACAAAGGGGTATGTCTTCGCGGATCTCACATATGTTGTTAGTGTCATAGGGGTCACATGGAGAAGGAGTCAGGGAGCATACTTCCCACTTACATGAGATTTGCCAATTCCGTGCCTGTGGTGGGCGACGTGGGACGGATTCATGCGTGCTCTTCGTGGGGAGAGGTGTGATGTGGTTTGACCTGCGGTGTTTTACCACAGGTTTTTGTGAACCTGCATGCAACCGAGTCGGCTCATGCGGTGACTGAATACGCGTCTGCAGCCGGACAGTTGGGGCGAGAGCGACAGATGTGCTCCTGGCGCTGATCCACCAGTGTCTGTGCGATTAATTCGCAAGTGACTTACGAGGCCACTGTGTGATATGCATGTACTTTAGAAATATAGACAGAATAAGTTGTGAGCTGCTGGGTTGGTTGAGGTGGTGAAGCTACTTTTCGCCGCACTGATGGAGAGGGGAGCATTTTTAGATATACTTGGCATGTCAATCTTGACGTAAGTTGCGCTGTCGTGGATATGCATGTGGCGAAGTAGATTCATGTGCTGGGGTAGTGTGAACAATTGAGGCGGGTGCGGTGAGTGTATGTTGGAATCCAGGCGCTGCTTCGTCTGAGCAATATATTTATCAAGAGCTTTGCCCTTAACCTGTGAGAAAATTATAGCAGGGATAACAGTTCATGGAATTCTGAAACAAGCGTATGTCCTATGTTGAAGCGTCCTGCAGCGTAAGTTTGCGCTCGGGTTTGGTTAAATGTGCCCGATTGGAATTAAATTTTTGAACGACCTAATATGGTAGGACAATAGGAGGCAGATAGCGAGGTCCAGGTTTCACATCTGTCAAGTCATCCGATTATGAGAGTAAGGGCTTACAGTTTTACACCGATTCTGATTAACGAAAATCTTGACTCCTCCGTACCTGCTACTTATCGAAGATTTTCCATCATTTCGAAAGCGCAAGAAAACAGGTGTTATTAGTTACGGCTTAGTTTTGCTGCTCAAATAGGTCTCATGAAGACAACCATAGATTTTTATTGCGCTCTTTTCATGCCAGGACGCTAATTTCGTGAAATGTGTTAAAAATGGAGTTTTTTTGAAATAGAGCCCGAAGTTGACAGCGCACTAGTTATTGGCGGCTAAGTGTAATTTCCCAACCGTGTTAAAGGGGGGTTCTAAGGCGTCTCAAGTATGACGTACTGATCGCAGGCCGCAGCCGTAAACATAATGGTCAACGCTGGATGATTTATGCGGGTTTTTACCTCCTTCAAAAAGGTCACAACGTAGTTTTTAGGTGATTTCATAGCCACAGTTAAACTTTGCAAATAATATTTTATAAACCCTTGTATGTTGTCAAATAGAATAGTTAAATTGACCTACATGTCAGCAGAATAATTTTCCCCCAAAACCCGTGCAGTCGAGAGCTCAGGTCCTCTGTCGTGCTGTGGTGGATTTGCAGGTTTCCCACGCGGCCTGGGGTTTTGTTGTTCGACATGTAACGATTATCTGCACCTGGTGGTGGTCATCTACGTAGACATATAACCGGTGAGACAGGTCCCACCACGGAGCTGTGCTATAAGACTCAGTAATCTAGCTGACTGAAGGAAGCAGCGTACATAGACGGGGGTTCGCAGTTTGTACATCCTGTGCACCATCAGTAGGCACCACAGATGGTGCACGAATAGGTGAGCCGGTGTGGTCTGCTGGTTGTTACAGGGAGTTCCGCCGTCACCTGTGTAATTGCTGGTGTCGGCAACCGAAAGGATGGGAGGTTGTCGTGCGTCCTCACGGCGTCCCGCCGTTGCGGCCCCGGGGATGTCCGGCCAGGGCGAACCTGAACCGGAAAGGGTCGTTTCAAATAGGGCAAGTGGCTTGGTTGTCCTCGATCTCGGTAGCATTGACTGTTGTTGTGCTGGGGTTAACGTTGCAGTTGCAGTCCCCCCCATTCTTGATTTTACAGTCAGAAGATGTTGAATCGGGGTGTGCGTTAACCCGAGGTTAGCCGGTCTTGTGTGCAATCATGGCGTTCCTGTGGCCTCTGGTAGGGTAGATATCCATTCTTAGCGGTCTTGCGCAGAAGTGCTCCAAGAACTCTTGGTGGTTTCATTAGCAATTGAGTATGTTCATCAAGGTATCCTTGTATTGCGGTTTTTTATCGACCTGGCGTGCGAGTACCCGTAGCGGCATCATTGCAACAAGCACCAGGGCAGGCTTCGGTCGTCTTTTCGCGTCATGTAGCCTCCATCATATTTCACTCTACTTCGGCTTTGCCTGGATACTGCGCGTCAGCTGCTTCCAGGACATAAATGTCCGAGGTCTTATGCTGCCGCATGACTGTTTGTATTTTTTGAAGACAGTCTATACGAATTTTTTTCCCCTTTCTCGCTGACTTTAGGTAAGCAGTCCACGTGTTTGTCCCATGTGGAGTACGACAACTCGACGTCTCCTCAGTTTTATGTTAATGAGGATGCTAATGGGATGCCAGGTTTCGATCTCGTCTTTGCGATGTTGCATATTGGGTACGCGAATCAGTCAAACGCCACGATTCCCCTTGACCTGTAGGGTTCCATGTAGTTTTCCTTTCTCACAAATCGTCTGTATTTTCAAAGCGTTGCAGATCACGTTGGCTAACATTTATAGGTGTCCTTCTTGGCATCGTGTCTATGTCTTCTTTTCGTCTACCGCAAGCCAAAATTTCAGTTATGCTTTTTCCCTTCTGTTAGCGCATTCAGCAGGTGCTGAACCTCAGCAACAAGGACAGCAGCAGCAGCAGCGAAAACAACGTTGTCATCCCTATTCCGAAGACATCCTTATCTGTGGTCAATGTCGCCAGCTGTTCGAAAGCGTCGACGTCCTGATTGCCCACAAAATGGCCGGTTGTTCAATCAACAAAGAAAATGGGCTGACCTGTCGATGCAAGAGGAGTAAGTCAGTTGTACCCTTTAACAGGACCGCATGCATATTTTTGCTTGGGTGAGGGCTGTAGTCCTCCCTATTATTGGGTACAATCAGTAGTTGTCCTAACTCAAGAAATCTTATGGATTTCATGAGTTACGGCCCGTTACGCGAAATCAGCGCACGCTGCGTCCCCCTAAGTTTTCCATCAATAAAGAATCAATCGTCAGGAAAAATAAGGCTTATTGTGTGGCACAAATTAATATTGCATTGTCTATAAATACTCGTTTTTTAGAAAGGTAAAAATTACGAAAAAATGAACAATCCATCTAGTTGAGTAAACTGAAGTTTTAAAATTTATAGGAAGCCTGTGAATAAAGCATCAAAAGTAGAATTACTTTTAAAAGTAGTCTTTTTTAGAGTTTTGCACATACATGTTCTTCTAGATTAAGCGCAACGTAAAGTATAACCGTAATCAAGCAGGCGAGATTTGACAGTTTTTCTTCCGTTTGTACATTGTCTTAGATGGTTTGGCTAAGGCAATCAGTTTTTCGCTTGATTACGCCGATAGGTATGTCACAGGAATATAATATTTCATAAGCTCACATGTTCACAGGCCGGTCACTGACTAATAAATATAAATAGAATCGTCAAGTGCAAATGTACACGTACCATTTAGTGTATATAAACATGACTATTCTATTGTTAAATTTCTCTATAACTATTTCGGGTTTAAAAAAACTTTCTATAATAAGTTACCTTTTTAAAAAGCGCTTTAATTAGATGTTTCGCTGTTTAATGCCTGCGTACTTAACGTTTTTCTAAAGTGAAGTAAAGGAAAAACTGGGAAAGATTAACCAAATTTTCGACTTTGCTAAAAAGTAGGGATAAAATGTCTGTTGAAAATTAAAGAACTAACTTTTCTCTTTCTATTGGAGCGTTTTTCGATATATTTGCTTAGTTCTCAGTCTGGTTCTAAGAGTTCAAACGCACAAGAGAGTGGCCCAATAAATACTAAGATTTTGCGATAAAATTTCAATTTTCTGCACCTTCCGTTTCAAGTTTTCTTATTCATTTATAGTCAACAGTAGACCGAAATTGTCTTGACAGGTTTCGCGTACGCCGTGGTAGCGAAAAGTGGCGGTGTTTCCTGGCGTCTCTTATTTATGCGTGTTTAAGTTCCTAAATATGGGTGTGGTGAAACAAGTACCTTCACACAAGTTTATTACAGTGTTTTTTGGTACTCAACGTCATAAATTTACAAAACTTAATTTTTTAGAGTGAATCTGCCCTTGTTTTTCCGAAATCAATGTGATCTCTCAAACCTGCATTCACCTGATTTTTGTGAAAACAAAACAACGTTCTCTGGAGGGATATATTCCAACTTTTACCGGCTTATATTAATGTTTATTCCTAATAATGCGCACAAAAACAAAATGCTTTGATCCGTAGCTTTTAATAGCGTACGGAAATTCCTGGATAGCAATTTACGTCGAATTTTGTCCCATTTAGCCCCGTTTTCCCATCAAAAAACCTATCTTAAGTGAACTCATTATTATTAAACAGCTTTTGTGCACTAATTGAATACAGCAAACAGAACTAACACCTTAAAATGCCTGCCCTGCTACTACCTCAAATTCTGATATAGACATTTCGTGAGTTAGGTAATCTACTGAAGAACGTGGCGATTAACTACTATTAGCGGCGAGTTTCTGGATTCCAGTATCCATTTCCTCAGTTCTAAACGTAACAATTTTTTGATAGCTAGTCTTGGAGCCGTCTCGTTCCAGTTTCCGACCGAACTGATGATGGCGATACTGCTGGGGTCAGTCTGTCCTATCTGTTTTTTTAGATAATCAGACCATGAGCGCCATCATTCTCCTATCAGACCTGTTTTTTCCTCCTATTCCTTCAGACGGTGAACCAGACTGCCTCGATTGTGCATACTGTGGCGACACCTTTTCGAGCGCCTGGGAGTTGGTCTCCCATTGCCACACAGAGCACAGCCTTACCATTTATGCGATTCCCTCACAGCCGCCGTCTCCCTCCTCCTCCTCCTCGTCCACAGCCGCAGCCTCCGAAGCGGCTCGTCCTACCTCACCGAAACGCCAACATGTCTCCATTGCCAGTAAGGACCTCCAACGTGGCCGTGGATGTGGCTCCTCTGTCGGCCACGGCGCCTCGGTTTTCTCCCGGCCTGCCACCGTCTCCTCTCCGCTGCACCAGCCAGCCAAGACAGAGGAGCACACAGAGGAGGAAGAGGAAGAATATGACTTCGAAGCCAACACTCCACAGGCCGATGTTTGCGAGGAAGAAGAGGTAGCGGTGTCAGAAGCGGACGGGCCAACACGCTTACGCGGGGCAGCCTCTGAAGTAGACGAGCAGGATTCCAACCAGGCGGCCGAGTCGGAGGCTCCTGTCTTGGAGCAGGACTCCCTGGTCGAAGAAGAGGAGGATGCTAATGAGGAGGAGGACGAAGAGGCACAGGAGCACGAAGCCGAGCAGCAGTCGAAGCAAGTGGAGGCGGAATTTAGCAAAACTGATGGCGCGGTCGAGGACAGTGTTAAAGGTGGTGCTGAACTCTTAAAGAGTACGGCAGTCGACGATGCAATGGCCGGCAAGGTGCGGCCTGACCGCCAGCGGACATCCTTCCGTCGCGAAAGGCGTGGCAGTGAACACGGACGAAATGAGACATGTACTGACGATGATGAGGGTGAAGAATATGCGGGAGGTATTTTACTATCTACCAACACATTCTCACCTACCTGCAGACTGGTTTCCCTGGTTTCTCATGCCCCTTGTCTCGTCCACTGAGATGCAAACCGTGTTACATGGTCTGAAGATTGTTCGATGTGTGATTAGGACCGTCTACGTGCGGTTTGGCGTGCGATTTTCGTTGGCAGTCCAGATAGATCGCCCCTAAATATAAAATTCGTAACTGAGCGCTTTGTATGGTAAAGAACGTTTTCAGCAGCAAATAACTTAACGGAAACGGGAAGTTTGCATATTATTATTGAGTTAAGCCGTAACCGGGAGGACTTAATTTCCTTCTTTCTGCAGATTCTCACAGCGAGACCATTAGCATTTTTGGGCACGTTTTACTCCCCCCCACTGAAATTTGTCTTCGGCGCACTCTCCTGTTTATCCCTTGTTCGTTGCTCTTACTTTTGCGCCTTTCTTCTACTTACCGACATTTCCTGTTTTTTCATGTCCTTTCAGATAGGAGCGGTTGACGGGACTGCATTTGTCGGAACTATCGTTTATGCTGTTTGCTTTGTGGTTCAACGCTAACCCTCTTGCCACTTACTGCTCCCGAATTTTACTGAACGGACTAGCAATCTGGTGTTTGACGCAAACTCCATTGGATGTTTACTTTGTCGCCATCATCATTTTTCCTCTTTCTCGCCGGTCAATTCAGACACTGCATTTTTCACTACGCTGCTGCTGCTGCTGCTGCTTCTTCTTCTCGTTCCCTTTCTGCCTCTGTGTCCGCCCACCTATGTTCATTATCTTTCTCTCTCTGTCCGCCCACCACCCTCTTCCTTTTACTCCCTTGTCTTCAACGCCGTCGTTTGCGTAATAGTGCATTTTCTAGCTCACTCGATTGTTACCTTTCGTTCTGACCGTTCTCTCTGTAGTCCGCATCAAGGCCATAGACCGGCCTGTGAGTTAGGCCATATCAGAGAAAAGGGCGTCTCCCCCGAAGTGACGAACAGGTAATTAGTGCGCCTTTAGTATACGTTAAAATGCAGGCAACGTTGATCGCACTTTTTACTTGAGGTTGCAGCACTGCGCTCATTATCTCGGGGTTAATAACCTTTCCGTAACAGGATGAGGTTTTTTTCACACTTTGAAAGCAGTCGCTGTCTCAGTACCGTGTACTTTGCGTTCACCTTCAGTGCTTTTTTAAATTCGCTCGTATTGGTTAAAAGGAATGCAGTTGACTGTCATTTCTTCCCATGATCTCATAGCAGCGTGCACCTTCGTTAAGTTTTTTTTACTGCAAAGAAGCATTTAAAATTCTTAAACTTAACGCATTTCTGTATGTTTTTAAGTCGAATCTGCGTTTTTGATTGCTGTTGGGATCTTCGAGCTGTGTGCATTCTTTAAAGTGTGAAAATCATACTCCGCGCATTGAAAATAGCATTCGTAAACCTGTGAGCGTTCCAAAAACCTGACTATTGTATCCTTTTTGAAAAATGAAGTACGTCTTTCGTTATAGGAGTTATATAAGAAGTGAACACGATAAGTGAACTGTTTATCCATCCCAACGATCGGTTTTGATCGCATTTTTACGTTGGTCGAAGCTCAAGAGAAGGCAATATGCATCCACTTAAGCAGTACTTCCATTCTGGATGAGTTTTTCGCGAAAGACAGGAAATGTGCGCAGCCGGGAACCAGCATCTTACCGTGCGTTAATAAATTTGAGATAGTTTGCTGTTTCGCAGGTCTCCTTAAAGTTAGCAGTCACCTCCTCGTGTGATTCGGGAGATAATACACCTGCTCCTCTCAATAAGAGTTCATAGTCGAACGCGTCAGTAAGTTAATTACCAGTTGAAGGTATCTTCAATTATTACGCACTTGCCTATCGGTGTAACACCAGGCCCTGTAGTAAGTTTTCCGCTTGTTTTTATTCGATCACCCCTTTCCAGAAATAACTCGAACTTTGGAGTAATCCCGCGGACAGCTGACGCATTAATCATAATCAAAGACACTAAAATTCAAGTCTACTCGTGTAGTTTGCGCTTTCTTTGAAACGTGTCATGTCAACGGTGACTGGAAGCGTGGAATCAAATAGCTATCTGGGGCGCAGTTGTTGATGAACGCTCACCGATCGCTAAAGGAACTCGGACCGTTTTGCCTTTAAGGTCAATCTCTAGCCCTGCCAGCAGCTTACAGCGTCTAGTAGTAGATTAGGCAAATTAATATTGCCGGCAAAGACAAGGGAGACTGGAATGGTCATTTCGGGTTTATTAGCCGTCGTTAGCCAGTAATATCCAATCTCAGGTGGTGCACCACCCGAGGATCTAACCCGCGACCCCTTGATCAGGCCTCCATGGGCTCGTTGTCATGTTGGTTTAGATCGGGAATATTTATGAACGCTCACCGATCGCTAACGCAACTCTTTCGTTCCGCTCTGCCTTGAGGCTCACTTGAGCCCCACCAACAGCCACACAGCCGGTAGCAGTAGATAGGCAGATGAAAATTGCCTGCGGAAATATTCATCTGGTAGTGAGATCCTTGCGCCTCGTGTCTCGATTGCGAACTTTGCTTTGGGGGGATAGAATTCGCCAAAACGAACTCTTCAGGTAGTTGCAGTCGGATGTCTTAAGTTCTCTACCTGGTGGCCTGCGAGTAACGGTGGCAGCTGCCGTGTGGGTGGGACTTCTACGACCATTATTACCGTTTGCATAACACTTTCAGGTTCCGAGCAACTTAGCGGAGAGTGTCTCCATGACAGGTTGGCTTATATTTTTTCAGACACTCCGCTGGGAGCGACCTGCGCGAGCGAATCGGATCTGCGGACAACTTTGTTGTGATCTCTAAGGTGAATCTGAAGATTTTGATCTGCACTGCCGTCGTACGTGCAAGTACAGCACGCGTACGGGGAGACGGTAAACCGGTTTGCGATCCTATAGTTTTGGGTTTAGGGGGTTTACGCCCGCCTATTGGAATGTCAACGCCTGTGGGTGTCGTACCATAACACGAAAAGCCTCTTTTGTACAGAACCCTGAAAAATTTCACACCTCTAATCGGTTAATATAAGTATAATATTTGTTTTCTCACGCAAATGCATAGTATATAATTCAAAAATCGCATCAAATCATCTTAAACGGGGCTGAAATTTCTCACGGGTTTCGTGAGACCTGGCAACTTAGCGCGCTTCCTTTTGGAGCTGACTCGGAATATAAAATATTCTGACACCGGAAGGGGCCCGAAGTTCTCTATCCCCCCGCACTTGTAAATACTGTGACCTTGACATTGATCTTCACGAATACAATTCCTAGGAGTAAGCGGGTTGACTATGGAAGCTTCATTGCGCGTGCGTATCGTAAACTGGTTTTTACTCTAGGAAGTTGTGTACACTGGGTCAGATGAATGACCAAGAGTAATGAATATAACGACAGTTTCAGATTAGTCGTGTCCCAACATCGGGTCGTGAGGAATAGGAGTCCTTGCGCCAGTTTCGTTGACCATTCATGCCTTATTCCTCCTCACGCTAATAATTTACGAATGCTACTCTTAGACGGGTCGTTAGTCTTGACAGTTGTAGTGGGACACTCACCGATCGCGTTACGGAACACATTCCTCCCGTTGTACCTCAAGGCTCACTCTACCTCCGCCAGCAGCTGCACGTCGGCTGGTATATTATAGTTGACAAGGACGTGAAACTGGAATGGCCATATATGGCTTATTTCCCGTTATCAACCAGCCGCACCCAAACCCAAATGTTGCAACACCCGACCATCGATCGCTGCGGCCCCTTTACCCAATTGCAACCAACAGGACAACGAGCCCGTGAATCATTGGTTAGGGTATTCGACTTCTAACCAGCAGGTAGGGTGTTTGATCCTGCTATGTGTCAACACCTGGGTTATGATATGGCTAGCTGATGATAGCTAATAAGCCAGAAATTATCAGTCCGGTCTGCGTATACTTGTCGGTATCGCTTTTCAATTTGAACAGTTTCGTAATTCGTGCTTTTTAGAAGCATGATGAAACAAGCATGTTCCGTAAATTTATCGGTAAGTGCCACTTCATCATTGATATTGGCGATCATAACCGACAGGGCAACGAGCATGTGGCTCATTGGTGGAGCGTTTGACTCAATAACCAAAGTTTTCGGGTTCGAATCCCTAGTGGTCCACACAGGGGGTTGGGTATGACGACTGCTGACGGCTAATTAGCAAGAAATGGCAATTCCGGTCTCCCTTATATTTTTCGTTACTTCATCATATTCTGTTCTCTGTTTACTGACGTATCGTGAGTATCATTAGTTAACGAACTAAAAAAATAATTTATCATCAATGCCTTTGAGGTGGTTTAAAAGAATGATGGAGGTAGAACACCAATGGGCATTTACTAACGGCTTGCGCTTCGTATAGACATATGAAACAGGTTAGAGAATGTGTCTGTGTAAACAGCCGGGCTAATATTAGTGAACTGGCAGCGGGGCGGTCTGCGTGGCATATAAATCGTATCCGGCTGTCTTTGCTGAGGGATTTACAACAGAGTTGCGTCGCTAATACCTTCGTCTCTCATCCCCTCAATGAGCAACACAAAAACAAATTGAGAATATCACGATATCGAGAGTCAAGGGCGTAGACTAATGCACACTAGCTGACACGAATGACTGTGGGTGATATGACGTTCGATATGTAAAAACATCCTGAAAAGTATGGGGTTCTCCGAGGTTGTCAAGCCAGCCATGAGAATTGTCCAAATACCCTCTGACATTCGCAGACTTGGCATCGCCTCAACGTCATCCGGCCAAGGGGTACTGCCTCGGGACGTTGCTGACGTCATCACCTTAGGTAGTTCTAAATGGCCTACTATACAGGACAAATCGCGTATGCGGCAACATCGTATCATACCTATCCTCTAAAGTAATCGGGAGTGATATTGTCATCATCAACTTAACCCTAAATGGGACTGTGGAACCCTGGTGGTGAAGTGATATGCACATTTCAAACTAAAACGCATAGAAGAATTATTTGATCAGCCCGAAAACGTTTGCTTTAGAGGCTCCTTTGGTGTGTTCTGAACGTAATACTGCAATAACCTACGTACTCCACTACTGTGGGAGTCTTCTTTCCATCGTAGGTTAATACTCATTTGTCTCATTATAAAAAAATCTGGCACGCTTTGCGCAATTACGGTGCGTGAAAAGCCCTCGATTGGAAGATTGCCAACTGACGGAATAACTCGGACCTCGCAGTCAGCCTACCGTGCGTTTGTGTGCAATAGCCGACTGGTTGGCTTAGAGTCAGGCTGCATTGACTCCTTCTTAATTTGGTCTATCTGGCATTCCCAGTCCTTGGAATCCGAGGCAGGTGTGGTGTCACGCTTAAGGGCGAAACCGACAGCGCCAGCCGCCTGTGCCCTCTCCCGCATCCGGTCGTCTTAACTTGGTCATGCCATTCGGCCGTGGTGGGGGAGGAGGTGGAGAGATGTGGTAGATGTAGCGCACGTATGCTCTCACCATAGTATAATTCACGCGCAACTCACCGTCTCTACGCCTTCTTGCTATGGAGCGCACTGTGGACATCATCAAAACCGACGGTTGAATTGTCACTCAGCTCTCATCTGGAATCCACGTAACCACAGCAACCAAACCCTGGCTGACGGACAGTCCGAGTGTAAGAGTTCCGGCATTGCTAACAGAAGCGAACAGGCGCGTTCCAGGTAGCATTTCAGAATAATAATAATGATAAGAAGAAGAAGAAAAAGAAGAAGAAGAAGAAGAAGAAGAAGAAGAGGAGGAGGAGGAGGAGTAGGAGGAGGAGGAGGAGGAGGAGGAGGAGGAGGAGGACGAAGAAGAAGAAGAAGAAAAAGAAGAGGATTTACTCGCTTGACCAAGAAGTTCAGTGGCCTGACGTTTCACATTCTCACTCAAACCCAGCCTCGGAGACAGTTGCAGTGCAGATAAGTTCATGTAGTTAGGGGGAATCGGCCGTGTCTGTGGCAAGCGTAGAAGGAAACTTCACGTTACCTCCGCCAATTCACTTGATCTCGACCCCGATTGGCTTCACTTGGATTTCTACTGGCAAGAGAGTGAGAGATAGTGAGTGAGAGTGAGCGAAGAGAGAGAGTGAGAGAGAGAGTGTGAATGAAGAGAGTGAGACCAATGCAGCGTTTATTTCCTCATTGTGCTGTGTCTGGTGCCCACTTAAACTACCACGACGCGCCCTACAATTGGTGCCTCGGGAGTGTTCAAGGGACCAATAACTCGGATCCTTTCCGCAAGATCCAAGTCAGGCTTCACTGTCTAGCCCATAAGTTAAACCTTATGGCACACACCGCATGGAAGCTTTGGATCAAGTCAAGCATAACCTCCAGCTTGTGGTTTACAGCTGCGAGAGTGCCACAGGAATCCCCCAGGCGGTCCAGCTTAATTCGATTCATATTAACGCTAAACTAATTGTGGGCTGCATTTGCTATTGTACTGCTTACCCTCGCAAGAGAAGGGGCTTCAAAGTGTGCCCTTAAAGATACATGGTTCGTGAGACGACGGTGATCTCAGAACGCCAACTGAAACATTACCCCCCCTGGCCAGACTGCGGTCAGTTAAGTTAACAACCTAGAATTTCTTAACTGTTTTATAACTTGTGGTGGATCTATCTGAGGGCTTTAAAAATCGGCATCATGCATACCTTAGCGAGTCCCAGATTTCTCACGAGTAAAGAATCTTCAGAATAAAACCTGTAAGGCTTAACATGGATGGACGCACGCTGGCACTCACCCACACGGATGGATACCAATTTCGAACGACTTCGACTAAATCGAGTGTCGCTGTTAGCCGGGTAATGCAATTGCAGTGTCTGCTCTTGTTCTCCAATGTCCATAACTCGTGCAAAAGGAGTTCACGGTATAATTACTGTTTAAATGGACTTTTCGTGCCTGACGGAGCATGAATGACCTCTCTTCCTGGTTAGCCCTGTGTCAGAACGCCGCACATTTTTTAATTCCAAAAGATAAACAGATAACTTAATAATAATAAATTGCCCCGTATAGTCTCTTAACTGCTATCTTCCAAAATGGCGAATTTTCTTGATAACATTTAAGAACTGCGTTGCAAACTCACCATACCTGTATGGTCGCATGTACTGGGACGCACTATTTAGCTTATGATATTGGCCAGCTAACATCTCACTACCAGGAAGACTTCTGTTCTGCTTAAAACAATAATTCAGTAACAGAGTGTTGTTAGTTGACTGAAACAGCCCGCAAATATCACCTGGGGCACCTAAATATTCAAAAACATTTGCAGCTTAGCTATGGGCGAATCCCGGCCACGATGACCTTCAGGCCTCGTCCCAATGAAGTAATTGGACACCAGTTGACGGGATATGGTAGTCTGTACAGAATGATTGGTTTAAACAAATCGGCAGCTGGACGGGGGCATAGGTCCGACGCCACGAGAACGACTTTACGAGGGCGACCTGCATTACAGCACCTCGACTGAGATCATGTATGCGTCAGCCTTGACGTGATTGGCCGGTTTGGATAATCATGATTGGTCGAGAGCCACACTGCGTGGGCAAGGAAGCGCGAGAAATGCAGTATTGCCACAGTAGGGACACTGCAATATTTTTTTGATTCAACTCTCTAAGAATCCGTACTTTTATGAAGGATTAAGTGAGCACCTTTCAGCTTTCTTTGGAAGGAACGAGTTAAAAAACAGTCGTAGGTTCATTCCGGTACGCTTAGTCACCACTGGCCGTCGTGTGGATGCCGGGGGGCAGTCCATGGTGTGAGTAAGCATGTGCTGAGCTGTTGGTTAACTTAATCACCAAAAAAACGCAAAGTTTGAAGTGTTAAGCTCTAGGGTGGAGCGAGAGCGTGTGCAACTACTAAATTCTCAGTTTCGATAGGTGACCGATCACGTCAAATTCTAACCGAATTTCTGAAATGCATTTTTGTTTAGGAAGGATTACTTAGGTGTGGTTGGAATACCGAGTAGCGTGCAGCATTATCCCCAGGATGCCGATTTTTTATCAACTTCTTTTAAACCATCAGAAAAATAATGTGTATTTGGTAAAAAATGATCACTACCGTAATGTGATTGATTGATTTCCAATGTGCTTATAACGTTAAATATATTTTATCGAAAAAGTGTAGAATTTTTTTTTGTCACACTCAATTGGTAGGGAAGTCGCGTCCTTCTGTGCTCACGTCATATATACGAAGAAAGGGTAGGTTTAGGTTGTAAGAATTTTTTTCCATACCCGACACATTTTAAGCCTGATACATTATTGCATTTACGTTTACGGCTTCGAGTCTACAAGCTGTAGGCAGTTTGTGTTAAGAATAAAATGCATCATTCTATACAATTAATAAGATACCGTATAGGGCTTATAGGATGTTGCAACAGACGCGGACGATGTAATATACTTCATGAGGAGCATTTATAGACGGACAATAGACGGCTTTTGGGTAGTAAATTATTGAAAATTGATTTCCTACAAAGTGCACAGAAGGAAGGCTTATTTTGGAATGTTGTTAAAATATATTTTAAGGTATAAATGCATAGAAAATAAGCAGAACAACGGTCTACTACTTAAGTGGTCATTTTTAACAAATGTGGTTTTTACAGGCAGTTAAAATGATGTGCTTCAAAAAGCAAGCATCCTGGTGACAACGAAATAATTTCTGGATCATACTGCACACTTATCAATAACACAACCTCATCTAAGTATTTCTTCCATATTGAAAACGCCTTTCCGAATTTTGGATAGCCTTTAGTGAGATTGGTCACTGACTGTAGTTGCAGTACTTATGCCTTGATAGCCAACTACGACTGCTGATGTGGCTGTTTCACAGCCGCTGAGTAATTGCGGATAACAAGTAGTGAGCCTTCGCCCTGATTGTAAGTTCCAGCCTCACACTCGAAAAATGCGGACCATCAGGATCGCACAGAAACTAGTTGGAAGTTGCGAAAGAAAAGGATTAGTTCTCAAACTCATTCGCTGAAGCAGTAAACAGTGGTTAGTAGTTGTTGTGCCCATCAAGGCCACCTAATAATACATCTGTTGGGTGGTTCGAATATGAATCCGAGGCTTCAGGTCGAAGGAGCTATTATTTCAGCTACCCTGCGCGCATTTTTTCGAAGGGGGTGGCCACCGACGCCCGATCACTGGGTCTGTCAGGTCCAACCAATCACAGCTGCATGAGCTGAGAGTGTCTTTTGCATCAAATCACCAACTTACTTCCGCTCCGTATGGTGGAACTGGCTGCTCTGACGGAAGCAGCTGAGGCCTATCTCATGAAATGTTGACCAAAATTCTGCAATGTGTTTTCGTTTCGCACACATTACTTAAGTAGGATTTTTATACTGATAATCCTGCAGCCTACTGCCAAAATACTTCAGTCATAGTAGGATGCCAACTTTCCAGCAAACTTCTGTCAGACCACTTGCACTGTCCTTAAAAATTCAAATATAATTTATTGGAAACATGCAGAAAAATAATCTTTCTTATACATGTTTCGTAGCATAGTCTGTCTCGTCTAACCAAATATCGTATAACTTCATATTTTGGATTACCTGGTCAAGATTTTGGCTCTCTTTCAGAAGGGAAAGGTCAGTATTCCTAAGACACTGCCGAACATTATGTCTCAAAACCACGGTTTTTATCCTCCAAAGTCGCGATGCCATCTGATATTTCTCCCATCATCACTTGGCTGCAGCCGGACAAAGTTTTGCGCGAATTCACTACGGCTGACAGTTACCTGAGGAGACGACAAGTAGCGGCTGCCTGAAGAGCTTGCTGTGTGCTCTATTGTCCAAACTAGGCTCTCTTTCCTGACTTATGATTTGGTAACCTTCGTGTTCTCATCCACTGGGAACTCTCGCATCGATGCCCGCTTTCGGCAACGACTTAGGTTTTCCCTCAACAGGTAGCAGGTAGTAGCCTCTGAGTTTAAGGAAGCCTCCACAAATGGACCCCTGGTTAAGCGCGAACATTGCTGGGATAAAAATCGTGGTTTTGCGATATCCTATCCTGCAGTATCTTAGGAATATTGAACTTTCCCTTCTGAAAGAGAGCCAAAATCTTGACCAGGTGATCCAAAATATAAAGTTATACGAGACACTTCAGATGTCCGACTAACATTGAGCCCCTGTTCGCTGTCATGCTGTCTCCTTGGAGGGTTTTGAACAAGAGTTGAATATGTAAGCCCGAGGAGAAAATAGAGCACAAGGCCTCCTTTCATACAGGAAGGATGCTTATATTAGTTTTAGCGATGGGGTATCTGGACGCGACAGTTAATAAGATCTGCTGGAGGCATTGAGAAGACTCCCATTTCTGCGATCTGCTTGTTTCGTTAATCCAGCTAGGTGTCGGCACAGGCGTCTTTTAAAAGATGTAAATAAGTAACGTGTACGGGGCAGCAAGCAGGTAACGCAAAGTTATTGATTAAAGAAGGCATGATTGTGTTCAGCTGGCAAAGTTAACTCTAAGCATACACTTGAATCCAACCCTATCCCTTTCCTTAACGAATATCTTCAACACAACCTCAAGCCCACACCTAGCTCTTACCTCAACACTAACTTTAACCTTAAATGTGCATAGTCAATCATAACCGAGATTTTTTTCGAGATGGACGCACAGTTAGCTGGAAGCTAATATTTACATGTTTGACGCCTTGAAAAGCGCAGTCAGCTGACAATAGTTTAAATGACTCATTTTGTCTGAATTTTGTGTCCATTTGAGGATCCCTATTATCAGTTGCCTCATTTGTAAAAAAATTCAGCGACCTTGACGGGATTTGAATCAACCGATAATCTAGCCGTCTGCGTCCAAAGCCCCCTTCCAAAGACAGGTTAGGGTGACGATATCCTTCATCTTCCACATTGCCAGGCGTTATCGGGCTTTCGCTTCGGATATCGGCCTCTAACGTGTTTACCTGAGGAGTGCTATGATACTTGTTAAAGAATGACGGTCATACACTACTCACCTCCCACTTCTGAATTACCGATGAAACCTTTGGGTCGAGCATCTAGCGCAGTTAACTTACTAGCAGAGTACAAAACTGTCAGCTGTTGTAGACCAGGACACCATCACTATATGGCTGCGTTGTTAGAAGTATTTAGCTGAACTTTTAATGCAGTTAGCTGTCGTGCAACTTACGGAGAAACTGTACACTACAGAGCATTGTAACTTCAAGATCGCTTAGCAATGGCAGAAATGCGTTCCCTCACTCAAAATCATTTGCAGATGCCAGAATTACAGCCTCGCATCAAGAGTTGTTGAAAATCCGACCTTTTCGATTGGCAGACACTTCAAGACGTTCCGGTCAAGGCAACAGTGGCGATAACGAACGTTTTGTCATGGTACAGGATAGGTAGCTAAGGGTGCAACAGGCCAAACGTAGACAGCTGTTTCACGTTTCTTACCGATCATCAGTACGCAGCCACTCTATCGCCAGTAGCGAGCTGGCGGGCGGAGAGGATGGGATCGAGCAGGATCCTCACCACAGCAGTAAGGGCGGTGCACTTTTTGAAATTTTGTGTATACCTCAGTTCATAAAGTCAACGGTGTACTGATGATTGGTAAGAGCCATGAAACAGCTGTTTCTTTTTGTCCTGTTGCACCCTTAGCAACTTTTCAATGTAGTATATAAGTAAATTTTCAGTCTGTTCGATCACCGGAACAATTTGTTTGATACTTTGAGCTTTCAAAACTCCTGTAGGCGCCCATTGTCAGAGGTAGCAGTAGCAACAAAAAGGCTACACTTATAGGGTCAAAACCAAATAATTATCCATGACGCAAGCCTGGACGTGACCACGTAGGGCTCTGCACACCAGTGCCAAATATATAAATCGATTGATTGAGTTCCGATCCATGGATCAGGCTTCGGCATTGCACACAAACCCCAAAGAACGATCTGTGATAGTGTATCGCATCCCATACCTAAACAATCCTTTTAATTGCACCGGTCAGACATGCAGCGCCGTTGTGATTTACATGGGAATCAAGGTTCAATCAGTCATCTTTAGGACATACGAGGAGTGATAATACAAAGTGTTGCAGAACGACGTAAGTTGTAAGGGAGATCGAGCTTTTCGCTGCTGGCTCATTTCCCTCAAGATCTGCACCTGGAGGATTTAACGACAACGTACAAGTAGCCCCCATTGGCAGGTACCCTAATCACTGCACTTATCCGCAGCCATGAAAGGTGGACAGTAGCCTCCCTGCGTCTCCTATCATTTCATTTGACAGCATGTTATTGGTAACAGGTAGAAGCCTCATGAGAGTATCTCCAGGTTTCCGAAGCGCGTCCTACTATCTTAACCCTTTCTTAAATTTGGCCTAGCTGGGTGATTATAGTTTGTGCGTCTTGACCAAAGGCACTGGACAAAAATACACAAATAAAGCTCTTTCGAAAGATGCAGCCTGCAACTTGTAGGCTTATTAAAATAGCGCACTTTTTTATTTTGGTAATCAGCTTTTACAATGGCGAAAAAATTAGCCTCCAAATGATGGTCTCGGGAGTCTGTTTCCCTCCCTCCCCAAGGTGGAGAAGTACAAATAATTTAGAAAGATGGGGGTTAGGGAAGGTTAACGGTCCGAAAGCGGGATACAAAGATCATGCAAAAGCGTATCAAAAAGGAAGATAGGACAATCATTGGCATACGCACAGCGCACACGTGCTACGCATACAGGTTCAAACAAGGAAACTGCCAGGGTGAAGGGTACCCACTTGGAGATTGGAATAGAGTTAGGGTTACGTCGGTCATTGAGGGTGCCGGAATGATAATAAAAGTGAAATTCTTTAGCAACGATTTTGCACGCTGATGAGAACGCACAAGGCGAGCGGATGCAACTCTGTGCGTGCATTGGTCGGTGCCGCCGATGCGCAGGGGCAATTCGGTCTTCCAGCACTTTCACCCTCGGAAGAAATGGAAGTTGTTCACAGCAAGCTTGATTCTGGGACTATTTGGCACACCTTCACTTTAAGGAGGAGATCTCCCAGAAGGCTAGATTTCGATTCGTCCTTGTTCCTTCGCAAGGATCTCTCGCAGTTCTTCATCTTTAAGGAAGGGTTAGCATTAGGTAAAGGTCAGCGGGTTTAAAGGCAGGGAGGAAAGTAATTTTCACAGGCAGAGATTTTAACGGTTGTTACCCACTCTGAACAAAAAAGATCGTCTTCTTCTTCGTATTACTATTATTCTCTCAAGTGATCCCATATTCTCCTCTGTTCAGTAAAAATTCAGAAAACATGAGATAATGCAAAATTTGACCTAGCGACGGAACTAGGTAGTAAAAGTTAATCTGACAGATCACAAACCAAGGCGTTATGGGACTGACATCAGGGTTCGTGCACAATTTTCCCACTGTCTAGAAAAACACCCGATAGGAATGCCTCGTATGACCCACCCCATCCGCTTAAAATACGTGGCCTTATGGTAAATTTAACGAAGGCTAAATACACCCGTGTCTGAAGAAAAAGTTTATTTTTGGTGGCGTACAAAAATTCACGGCTAAAATGACGACTAAGGTAATATGACCTTTCTCTCTTGATAGTCGATTCCCGATAATTCAATTATATTCTACAGTAAACGTGCACAAACGTTTTCTTTATTGTACGCATTTGGGTAGCAGATTGCATATTTTTAAAACCGTATACGATAGGAATGCCTTATATGGTCATCTGAAATCACCCCGCCCGCTTTAAATAGGTGACCTTGCCGTAAATGTCAGGAAAGGTACATATACCCGTGTCTTAAAGCTAACATTACACCTAACATTACACTACACTGTAACCTTACTCTTTAACATACGGCCTATTCTAAAACTAAACCCTACAGTTAACACGCCAAAAAGCTTAACCCTTAGCCTTCTCATGACCTTGACCCGAACTCTGACCAAAACCTCAAACGTAAACCTTACATTAAATCTAACCTTAATCCTGAGCATAATTTCCTTGGAAATTAGCCCAACGCCACATGTATTGTGTGCGGTTACTTTTCCAGTGTCCTGTTTAGGTGGCCACACAAGAAATCCTTAGCTAACCGCCTTCCCATAGCTTTTTTTACTCAAAGGGACCTTAGATCGACCGTCATGTATGACGAAATTCATCACTGTCCTATGAGGTGGGTGGTGCCTCTGACTGGACTGTGACAAGAGAACTGACAAAGTTAAGCATTTCATCTATGTCTGTCATACACGAACTATTTTGTTGAAGTGCCCCCTGGCCACAGGACAGATGCGCCGAATCGAGCCAAATCAGCCAGGCGTTACTTTTATTCCGATGAGGTCACATAAGCCGCCGAAAATGGGGGCGCGTGTGCCCAACATGGGAACGCGTGGGTGTTGGCTCATGCCGCACAACCCACTGTGGTGGGATATGCTTCACCTGCGCCCAACCCCGCTTCTGGTCTTCTTGACAATGTATTGACACTGGGCACATGCGGGTAAGGAAAGAGAGTGCGGTAGATGCTGTGCAAGTCTACTATCACTTAAAGCTAATAAGCGCACAAGTCAACGTTCATGCACCACCCCTTACGATGGATATCTTCAAACTACGACGGTTAAACTGACATTTTGTTGAACTTTGAAGCTATCTGGGTGTGTTAAAGGCCATGCGCCGTCTATCACCTCCGGTCTTCTTGGCTTTGTCATGAAAACGGGCTCAGGTGTGGAGGGGGAGAAATTGTGGTAACTACAGCACAAGTCTACTCACTTAAAACTAGTCCATGTGTAAGTCACCGTCCCTGCGTGGCCATACTATGGAGCAAAGGGTGGACATCATCAATACTGACGGTCGAACTGTCAGCTGTCTTGACGCCGAGGTCCAGGGACAGAGGGCAGAGCGCGCATGCAGTGCATGCATACCTCACCGAGGAAATCTCTATTCACGCGCAAGTCACCACTGTTCCCACTCTGGTGTGGTGCGCGCGGTAGAACGCGTTCGAATCGACGGTCGAACTGCGGTTTCCTAACTGCACGTGTCGAAGTCACCATTAAGGGGGTAACTCGGGTCTCACATTAGAACATGTCACATGACTAATAAGTAAACTACCCCTTTACTTCGGCCAAATTAATCTAACCAGTCTGTTGCCAGTCTTACACGCCACGCAGTAGATTCAGATAAGCTTACGTCGTCTATGCTAGTGAGAAATTGCTTCCTGGATCCGGGTTGTGTCAACATCCGCCTCTCACCGACTTCCCGTACATTAGTGGCTTGCGCACTGAAATGAGATGAATTGACTGCCAGAGCATGAATTCACATTCTGCCGAAAGCTTGACCGTCTCGAGCGACAAAATTCACACTGTGCTCCACGCACTGGACGCAGGAGCGATGAATTGCAAGTGACTTAATTTACAGTGAGACAGTTTTTCTTGGCATCTCCGCATTCTATCCCCGCCTTTACCCACGTGGCTCTCATGGCAGGACAATGACCGCGGGTGGGCTCGATGAAGGTAAATAGCCCGTTTACGCGTGCCACGCACGCGACCTGGTCAGAACTATGTACTAGGCTTGCGTAAGAAGGGCTCAGATTTCACATGCGTGAGAGTCATAAAGGACACGTTGAGAATGAGCCATTTCAGTTCAATTCTCGGTCCTTCAGCTGCTCCCGCATACTCGAATGGGGACTGAGTTGGCAACCTTGCAAGCTGCGACACTCAGCCCGGGAAAGATTCAAGCGTGTAAGGTTTGTGTTAGTGAAGCAAGCGTTGATGAGCCGGGTTGTCTACCCAGTGTGTGCTTGTACGGAGCGGCTAACTGGCGGACTGAGAGTCAGGCTGCAGTGACTCATGCAGTGTGCATACACCTACGCGTTCCCAGGATGGACACGCCCCCATGTTCGGCAGTTATTATGAAACCGTACCCCAGAATGAGTACGCCTGCTGCACCCTGATTTGTCCCCCGTGTTGGCCCAGCGCATCTATCACATGGCCCGTTTAGGGAACACAAACTCATACACAGACACGGGCAGGAGCTGATCAATCAAAGGACCGCCTGTAGTATCAGAATACGGACAGTTGACTAGCCGTCAGGTGGTGGTGGTGGTGCTTACGGTGTAGAAACAGCGCCAGACGATCATCCTTGGCGGTGAGGGCCAGAAGCCGCGGAGTTTGGCCCTTACGGTCCTCAGATGGCGGAGGCTCTGGCACGAACGAGAGCTTCACAGATCCTTCTTCGACGGTAGGCAGCTGCTTTGTGCAGTGCGGTCTGCTCCCTGTAAAGGTAAAAGGAAAACCAAATGCTGCGCCAGTTTGAAGCAAAAACACGAAAGCTAGAAGTTCAAATGTAATACCAGTTGAGGGAAAAACCTATGGTGGTCCGGAATCACCAAATTCAACCTTGGTTGATCCACTGTTTCATGTTCTGTACAGTGCTACTGAAACAATCCCAAGTCACGTTGGGAAGCCCAGGCTGGTTAGAGCCAAGAAAACAGGCGATGAATTTCGCCCAGGATAGAATACTTCTGGGTAAAGATACGGCGCAAACCATAAACAGCCCAACCTATCTTTTATGTCTTTTTGCTGTATTTTTCGATCGTTCGTTCTTTTTCTCGGAAACCAACCACGTATATCTGGTTTAAATTTCTCAGGATCGTTATTAACAATTTCTCTGAGAGAACACTGTCATTTTCGGTGGCGAACATATTTAAAGCATCGTTTCTGTTTTGAAGTTTGTGCGGTTATCACAGTGAATCTCATAGGGTTTTAAAATATTAGCAGAATATGCATACGTTCGGGGTTCAACCACTGCGTTTTGAAATTTCTTAAGGATGTTGATAATGTTAGATCAGCAGAACCCACAGTAAAAATGAGCAAAGTTAAATTGAACGATTTTGACTTATTTTAAGTCTTCTGTAAGGCATGACCCAACACCATTACTGGCCCAAATTATAATCAGACCTTTGAGTACGGTGTATATCAGAAGTTATAAGTGCGTTTAATAAACTCCTGTAATAGCAGAACCATATGAAAGTTATTTTCTGCCAGTCTACCTTTAGGAAGGTACAAGCTCCATCAGTTTCGCCGTAAAGTTTCACGTGACAATTGGCATAGATCATGAGACAGGCCACAAAACAAATCCTTTTGGAGCAGATCCGGAAGTAGTACGTCGTTCTGGTCTCATGCATCTTAGTTAACACATAAAAAACGACATTGCATGCCCTACAACTAAGAAGGCGCTTTATAGTTAGCTTTCAGTAACCAATTTTCATCCCTGCGAAAAATCCCCCTCAAGGTTTCATTGGAGGATATATTTTGCGAATTTTTTTCCTCTTCGAGTCAGTCGTGTTTTTATAAATTACTTTCCTGGCCTTTCGTCGCATTAGATAAAAAGGGGCCTAACGGCTAAAACACGCTTAATGAAATCCAAAAAGTTCCGTGAGGTGAAGATGGGAGGCAGTAAATTCCACCAAGAGGCTTTTATAAAACAAAATACCTTTTTTATCGGGCAAACAGTAGGCTACTTTCAGGGGTGTAGGAGGTACTAGTTAGCGGAAGCACCACACAGATAGCATTTGGTCGCACCATTTGTCTCGTACAGGTCATGAATGCTCCTGTGGCCACCTCTAACTGGTACCTGACTCTCACCTGCGGATCCTCCTAGCTGGGCTCTTCCTAGCAGCACACCCAGGGCAACCGTTATGACCAGCGGGCTAACTCAAGTAAGGGTCCCTGGTGTGCCTCCACACACGGTATATCTGGCTCCGAAGGTTTCCACCTCCCCCCTCTCAAAATGTCCTACGGTGGGGGCGACAGCAACCCTGTAGCTGACCCAGGCTAACTCGGGTCGCTCTCTCACTAAAACAAAACCATGACCCATTGTGGAGTTCGGCAGCCGTCTAGGATGTCCGAGCAGCCCTATTCAGGGACAGCACTGCTTGCCTCCACGCGGACGAATGGGCTAGAAAAGGCGCCATAAACAAATGCTGGGTTTCACGTCTTCTGCAGCCGGTCGCGGCTCGCAGATCACAAAATACGCGGTCGTAAAACTCAAACAAACAACAATAATCCCCGTCCCCATCCCCCTCGCCATAACCCTCCAGGCTGCTCGGGAAACTGGCGCGCTACAAGGTGGGACTGCGCTCGGACGAGTACTTCCTAAGTGTCCTTAATTGCTTATCAGCCATCTCCGATACTGCCATTGACCGGCTATCTCAAGTAGTCACGAACAATAATCTGGATCTACCACCTTCTCTATCAGAAACCATCCAGGCCGTGCAGCAGATTTCCAGCGGTCAAAGCTCCTGGATCCGACGCATTCCCACCGGAAATTTTAAAGCACCGTAGGCCCTGGCTGATGGTAGAACTAACAATACTCTTCCAGGAGATGTGGCGCCAAGAACAAGTTCCACAGGATTCCAAAGACGTGGCAATCGTCCATCTCTACATGTGGAAGGAGAAACCGGCAACTCTGTGATAACCACAGAGGCATCTCGTTGCTCAACATCTCCGGGAAGATCTTCGCCCGTATCCTTCTCAATCGTCTGAACGGTCACCTAGAACAGGGACTGCCTCCAGAAAGCCAATGTGGCTTTCAACGACTGCAAAACAACCGATATGATCTATGCCGTCCGCCAGCTACAAGAGAAGTGCCAGGAGATGCAAACCTACCTCTAAACTAGCTTCGTTGATCTGACAAAAACCTTTTACATGGTGAATAACGACGGACTGCGGAAAGTCATGCAGAAATTTCGGCTGTCCTGAGCGGTTCACGCACATGGTGCGTCAGCTTCATAATACGATTATGGCACTCGTCTTTGACAACGGGACAGTATCCGAAGCATTCGCCTTCACCAGCGGAGTAAAGCAGGGCTGCATACTGGCCCCCACCCTCTTCAGTCTCATGTTCTCTGCTATGATGATAGACGCCTACTGTTATGCGCACCCTGGAATCCGCATTGCTTACAGAACTGGCGGGCACCTTCTCAACAGTCGACGTATGCAGGCCACAAACGCGAATGTCTACGACTACAGTCCATGAATTGTTCTTCGCGGGCGACTGCACTCTTAACACTGTGATGGAGGAGGACATGCAAAGCAGAAGATCCGTGAAGACTGTTTCAGCAATCTATGAGGCGAACTGGATCACTGCATCCATGGCCAAAATGGCGGCTCGCATGTCACAAGCACCGTGGATCAACACCGCCAATGCCTAAGCCCTGTCAACGTGCCCTTCCACGCGCGAATCGTCCTGATTGGAAATCTTCGAACTCAATGCAATATTAATCCCACAACATTAATCTCTGCCACACCTGCCTCAGACCCCACAACGATGACCACCGCAATCACTTATACCAACTTCATCGATGCCCCGCCGCCCACGATAACCGACACCATCCTCCCTCCTCCACTCCCTGCGCCGATAAAGGCGACAAACACCACTTCCCCCATTCCCACCACCTCAGTAGTCACCTCCAAATACCTGCCACCTGCTACCTCCAACATCACCACCGCCCTCAGTACCAGCGATGGGGACTCAGTACTAACCTGTCTTCATTGCAATCGCACATCCACTTCACACGGAGCGGAGACCTGGACCGTCTACTCGAACCAAGTTAGGAAACTGAATCACTTCCATCTCAACTGCCTCCGCAGAATACTGAAGCTGAGATTGCAAGACAGATCTCGGACACGTAAGTCCTGGAGCGGACCAGAATCCTCAGCATCAACGTCATGCTGAGGCAAGTGCAAATGTGATGGTGTGGCCAACTGGTGTGAATAGACGACGAGCGATTACCCAAACGACTTTTCTACGGAGATGTCGCTACGGGTGCTCACCGACAAGGTGGTCAAAAACGACGCTACAAGGACACTGAAGAAATATCTACAAAAACTGTAAATCAACTCGGCAACCTGGGAGGACCTCGCCCAGGAACGACCGACATGGAGAAGATCTTAGTATACTGGTGCAGCAACCGGATCGCCACCGCCAAGGCCAAAAGAGTGGCACGAAAGTCACCAGCGCTCCGGACCAACACCGTCAATGCCCAGGCCCTGCCAAAATGCCCGCGCTGTCAACGCATCTTCCGTGTGCGAATCGGCCTGGTCGGACATCGTCGGACTCGATACAACAACAATCCCACAACATCAACCTCTGCCACACCTGCCTCAGACCCTACGACGACGACCACCCGAACCACTGATAACAACTTCATCGATGCCCCACTGCCCACGATCACTGACAACAACCTCCCTCCTCCACTAGCTGCGCCGATCACGGCGATGAACACCACTTGCCCTGCTCCCACCACCTCAGTACCCACCTGCTATCTCCAAAACCACCGCTACCCCAGTACAAGCGATGGGGACTCGGTACTAACCTGTCCTCATTGGGATCGTACATTAACCTCAAACATCGGTCTGGTCTGTCACTTGCGAATCCATCGAACAAAGACTAGCGAGCTAGTGTCTGGAACACCAACACACAGCAGACCGCTGCCTCTAATGCTCTCACTGCCCATGCGCATTCACTCATCGCATGGGCCTGCTCGGTCACAAACGCATCCACGAGTGTGGAATCCACATCTTGCGAACCCATCAACACTTCCCATCTTCCTCCCATAAGCTCGATTACCAGTACCACCAGCAGATCCCCCAAGACTGAGCACCTCCCGAAGAATCTTGTCCACTAAGTCACCGGACACGCACATCACGCATAGGCCTATTCAGTTACTTGCGAATCCATCGCACAGAGACCGGCGAATGAGTGTCAGACACCCGCCACACTCGACTCAACTATCCACACTGTTCACGTACATTCACACACCGCATGAGCCTATGAAGTCACATGCGTCTCCATGTAAACCTGCGTTAAAATACCACCGGCTATATCGCAACACTAGATTACTCCTCATCAGCCTCTGGAACTCCCATGATCACACGCAACTCGACAAAAAAACTGACCGGCTCGGAAGGTGGTCTGATTGCGGGGGTGAGGGAGAGAGTGAGGTCGACGGCTCAACGCATTTTCCTCACTATAAACAATCTGACGAGCTTAAAACTATCACGGTGCGATAAAAGCCGTGGCTTGGAAGGCTGCCAACTTACGGGATAACTCGGACCGCATGGTGAGTCCAATGTGTGCTTTTGTGTGGAGGAGCTGACTGGCGCACTGAGCGTCAGGCTGCAATAGCTCCTTCTTAATGTGGCCTTTATGGCCCTCCCACTCCATGGAATCCGAGCCAGGTGTAGTGGTACTCCCAGGGATGGCTCCGGCCGCGTCAGCCATCTGCGCCCTTTTCCATCTCTGGTCTCCTTGACTCTGTCATAACACCGGGCTACGGTTGGGGAGGAGGAGGAGAGTGCGGTAGATGCAGCGCCTGTCTAGTATCACTTTAAACTAAATTACGCGCAAGTCACCGCCCTGCACCACCCTTCTGTGGAGCATACGGTGGACATCTTCGGACTACGACGGTCGAACTGTCGAGTGTGTGTGTGCTCTGTGATCAAAGATTAACCGAGCGAGAACCCTTGAGGATTGGAAAATTGATTTTCCCCTTACACGTATTTGTTAGGATCCGTTTGCTTTACTGACACAACTTACTTCTTGAAGTCCCGGAGCTCCAGTATTTCCGGTGGAGCTGAAAATAAAAAGTAATCAATTTGAGTGGGAGTTTATTGGCAATTGAAGATAATGGGAATTTAAAAATTTTTGATGACAACGACAGAAGATCTGGGAACGGTCATTTGTGACAGTTTACGTCGGCAGTTGGTCAAAAGCTAAAACCAGACTCGGGTGACCCAGGGTTAAAACGATAGATATTTGGTAGTTAAGCAAAAATCACTCGTCGAAAAACGGCCACTCCCTTCGTCGTTTGGTTTCAAAACAATGACTTGTCGTTATATATGACTGCTTTTTGAAACGTAATGACAACACAATTAGCCTTTAGAGAAAAGACAGAGATAAAGAGAAAGAGGAAGTCGCCAAATACAAAGGAAATCGAAACAGCTATTTGGAGATGATCTGATCGGGCTAATAAGCCAGAAATGTCCATCCCAGTTAGTACCCGTTCTCTGCATATGTATGTTCTGTTTTTCGGATTCAGATTGGCCTCCCCGACCTGTGGAAGGGGTTGGAAAATGAGCCTGAAATCAGCGAATCAATGGTAAATAGGTGACCATTTTACAGGATTCACTCGTCCCGTTGTGCCTGTGGACTCACTCTCGAGCCCCGCCAGCAGCCTAAGGGCGGCTAACGAGCACCTATCTACCATTTTTAATATTCGCGATCGAAACCAACAAGACAATGAGCCCGTGGCTCAATGGTTAGACTTCTGACCAGCTGGTCGCAGATTCTAGCCTCGGTTGGGGGGCCACTTGAGTTTGAGAATGGCTGGTTGAAGACGGCTAATAAACCAGCTTGGCCATTCCAGTCTCCCTTGTCTTTTTCAGTTACGTCATTCTGCGTATCAGCGATTCCGTTCATGATTCTGTCGCTAAGACTTCCTATTTATCGTTTATTCATTGCTGTGTTAATTATCGCCTAGGTTCCATCCTAGAAGCTCCCAGCAGTCATACAAATCACTAGGACACTCGCTCGTAATCAGGTTGTCTGTTACGTTTATTCCACTGAGGTTCATTGACGAGCACATTGTAGGCGATTAAGTACGAACTGAACCCCGAGAACTCGGATTCAGTTAGATTCAGATTCGAGTTCTGTCGGAAAATTGACGATTAAGACTACCTTGGATGATTGGTTTGAATTTGAAGCCGAAATTTTAGGCCAATAAACATCTTGTTCTAACGATCGTTTCTTCTTCTTCTTCTTCTTCTTCTTCTTCTTCTTCTTCTTCTTCTTCTTCTTCTTTTTCTTTTTCTTCTTCTTCTTCTTCTTCTTCTTCTTCTTCTTATTTTCCGCTTCTTTTCTTTTTCTCGTTCTTTTTTCTTCTTCTTCACCAGATTTGAAACAGTTATTAACAAGGCGAAAGGAGACTGAAACGTGGGGTGGACCCAAAAGTTCATATATGAGACCAATTGGTCACATTCAACCAGGCCCAGAAGCAAGGATGCAGAACACCCCCGCTGTGATCGGGAATATTTGAAGTTTCAAGGGAATGACATTCACGGAGTTGTCTTGAGTGCAGGGCGTTGGATTGAAATGCTCGTGTTAGAGTCAGCTTATGACAGCCACATTTTTCAGAAATCCTCATTCCAGTGTATCTCATGTGTCGGCAATGAGTATGCCATCGCTCCAGAACTTCCTAGCGCTTTCAACTGTATACTAGCTTTGTGCTTTACTGTTATATGATTTTGTGTTTGTCGCGTTTTATAATACCTTTTCCCATTACCCCCCTTTCTGGTAAGTAGGATTCAGAACTAGGAACTCCGTAAAACTAGGGAGATTTGAGACCGAGTTAGGATAACGCAGAAGCTTTCAAATAATCACTTGCACAATCGGTGACTTTCGATCGACGAAATGAAAGCTGGTAAAGCCCGTTCGAACGACTCGTATGGCAGCCTAATTAGAACAACATTTCGGCCTTCAGTTTCGACGGAGTCTACTGTGTGCCCCACAGTAGGGTGGTGCAGGCAGGGTGACTTGCGTGCATCTACCACACTCTCTCCACTTCCTCCCCCACCTGGGCCTGGTGTCTGACCAAGCCAAAAAGACCAGATGCGAGAGAGGGTGCAGGCGGCTGGCGCAGACGGATTCGCTATTAAGGCTGCCACCACACCTGGCTCGGATTCCACGATGGGAGTGCCACATAGGTCACATTAAGAAAGAGTCACTGCAGCCTGACTCTTAGCCCACCCGTGAATTAACCCTAAAATAAAAATTTAATTGTAACCTTAATCATAGCTCCACCCCCACTCTTAACCTAAACTGTCTAGTAATAGGGGTTATACCAGTGGGGACTTGGGAGGCAGGTCCATACCACTGACCCTAACACGAGGAATAACACCTACTTAAAGAAAATTAGTAGAGGGTCTTGCATATTAAACCCACACCGACTAAGTACCACAGCCTTAACAACTGCAGCAATGTTTTAGTAAATATATTTTACTCTGGCCTTATTCACGTAAATTTTCGGTGAACACCTCAAACTTTATTTACGTTATGCTGTAGCAGGAAGCAGCTAAATATAGTAAGTAACTGATGTTTGGCTTATCGTGTCTGCCAAGCCATAGTAACTGGTCTGTGAGCAACAAAGACCTGTGATAGTAACAATGGCACTCTTCAAAGGGCTTGTCACTAATGGCATTGAGGACAGAACGAGTATTTTTATCCATTTTGTCAGCTTCGGTTGGATAGAACCGAACTGTGGGCTAACTGTGCCTAAGCGTTTAAGATTGCTTTAGTTGTGAAGAGAGAGAGACACGATCACTAGCTTGGCGTTTTGGATTCTTACTGGAAAACATCATCAGAGGCAGAGTCAGATAAGGGTTTTTGATCACCCAGGTTTTGCTGCATTTATAGGATGTAATGTTTATGCTACTACATGCCTATCAACATTGGCAGTTCCAGTGTGCATCGCAGATAGTTGCGGATGGTGTGATGGTTGTCTGACTGGCCAGGTGTTGCAGTATATAGTTGACATACCGCTGCCTCTGAGGATGGATTCGAGTGAGAATCCGAAACGCCAGGCTAATAAAGCTCTTGTTCCCATGATATTTTCTCCCTCTTCATGACTTCTTCCTGGAACTCACCTATTTGCTTCTATTAGCAAATGGCGTTAGTTGACTTGATCATTCAATTCATAAACATAAGTTCCACTGGCTGTGATCTGGAGTACAAAAAAATTCCTTGAGAATAATATCCAGTGAGTTGCTTTGATTGCAGCCCTCCGTTTCGCTCTGTGCTCCTCACGGGTGGCTGCGTGTCCCCGAATGAGTTTCCGACAAGAACAGCAACATCGAAAAAATCATTTTTTGGGCAGGAGTACGGCTTCTTACAAACTAACCTGGATGTCGAGAATTTGAGTCTGGATTCATTCTTTCTACATATGTTCGCAAGTACTCAGACTGAACAAGGATACGCTTTTTCCCAAGTCAAATCCACCAGCTAACATCAGATGAACTTGTTAGTGAATTGAAGGGAATGTGTACATGCCAGGTGTAGGGAAGAAGATAACTGTTTGATTGTTGCAATCATGGTTTCGTTCATTTGAACTTTTGCCCTCTCACTGGAGTTCATCTCCATACATCGATGGCGTGTCAGAGACGACCGAGCGCATTACTGCCAGAGGAGCCTGTGGAATCACACACCAGTCCAGACCTTCCATGCGCAGTAGGTGTATGAAAATGAAATCCCGATTAAATTCCAGCGAGTAGTCGGCTGCATTGTATCGTATTCCGTGTCTAAACTGTTCTTGCAACTCCATAGGCCAGTCTGGACGCATGCTTGGAGCACATTTACATGAAACTAAGCTGCAAGCGCTGACGGAAGTGGCTGTCCGCACATACGAAACGACTCACCAGTTTGAAATGGCAGCATTGTATGATTTCAGACGCTGCAGTAGACTGAACGGCTTACTTGAACCCCGTGTGATTAAACTTACGTTTCCCGGTGGGACCAAGTTGTTTAGTGGGCTAGAGCATTGGTTTTGCTAAAGCCTACCCCTTGCTGTCATGGGTTCGAATCCCACCAAGGCTGCCGAGTTTTTGTTACAACTGGGTCGAATGAACAACGATAATCGCTCCAAGCCAGAAGCAAGAGAAGTCGTGAGTCGATCGAAGACTGGGTCCCCGAGGCTAACTTAGTTAATCGATATATCGATCTGACACTGATGACAGTGCCCTCCAGATAAGGACTCAGATTAATGATGAAATCATTCCGGCGATTGCGCAGCCATCTCCTTCCCTGCGTATAAACCTGTCAACAAGCAAACTTTGCTTAATTTTAACAACTATACGGATATTTCTCTGCTTAAGGTCAGGAGATGTAGGACTGCTATGTAAGGATGAGTGAAGTAGAGACAAACTGGTCGACGCAGGTGTCACGGGGAGACTCACCGGTCCGTAAAAGGTATTCCACGACCTCAAGGTGGCCGTATTTGCATGCCATATGCAAGCCGGAGAGACCTGCAGAGTCAACGACGAGAGGAGAAACGCCGATATCCAGGAGGTAACGAACATCTTCCAAGTCACCGTCCCGACAGGCCCGGAGGAAGGCTTTAAATGCCGACGCGGAGAGACCGGGCAGGTTAGGGGTTGGAGGTAGTTCAGCAATGCAAGACATGATAGTTTTCACAGAAAAAGACTACTGTTAGATGACCACAAAACGTAGTCGAGGTGGTGGGTAGCCCAAAGTCACTTAGAGTGCAAGTACTAGCGAATTGGCTCAACCGTCATATACAATCAGACAGGCAAACCCTCAATCTGACAATATGGCAGGTTCAGATGTCAATCTAACTTCCCCAGTTTTACGATTCGTGAAGCACAGCACGTGCGGTTGCAGGCTGCTGTTTACATAAACCACGAAGGTTAAAGGCCATACATTGCACGGTCCAATGTTAACTGTCGAAATTTCGAGTTGTGTGTGGCTCACAGCATCACGTTTGAAACACCAGTGTCAAGTAAATCCCTAGGCACTCATGTAACTGACAACTGCGAGACACATCTGCAATAAGCTTGGCTCATGAGTAGCCATTCCTACATCGGTTCTAATGAGGAATTCAAACCAGATAGATTAAATTACTACGCTCGTGGCACAGGTAATATCTAAAGACATAAACCCGCGTCTCACCAATAAATACATCACTTAACTAAAGCAGGGGAGTGTACGAATTCCAAATGTTTGTATGCGTAAGCAGTAAATTTTTTTTATTTTTCTGAGCGTTTCAACTCGTGCAGAAATCTGCCGTCAGCGATAGAAGCCATTACCTGTGCTGGGATATGGCTCCCCCTGTAACCTCCAAATATACTACTGGCTGCCTGTTGGCAGTTTAATGAATTGGCGAGCATATGCGCTGTTTTCGATAACTTCTCTTCAGGCCAGTACAGTTAAAGGGAAACGTTGGAACGTAGTAGAGATTTACAACAAGAAATCGACAATATTCGTCGGTTTGTGTGGGTTGTCTGAGAGTTGTGCATAGGCGGAGGATGATAAGAAATAGTATGATAAGAAACAGTATGATAAGCAGCAGTGAGAGTTTGGTAGAGCCATTCCAGGGGAAATCAAGCACATCCATCGATCAAATTCACGTTGGAGATGGAAAGAGCAGGTTCACTCCTTTTCTTAGATGTCCTTCTAAGCAGAAGCCCTGACTGCAGCATCCGAAGGAGCGTTTATCGAAAGAAAACCTCGTCTGGGCAATATACAAACATTGGCAGTTTCGTACCTCTCCAACAGCTACGCAATCTAGTCCGTTGCTTACCGCAAACAGCTAGAAAAAATTGCTCGGCAGATAGCATCGAGAAGGAGCTTGGGGAAATCCAGAACCAACTTCGAGAGAATGGATTATCTGATCGGTTTATTACAAAGCATCTTGTCGCAAGACCAGTGAAACCTGCCAAGGTTACTGCGGAAAAGAAAACTATATTCCTCAAAGTGCCCTTTCAAGGGGATTCAGCTAGTAAACTCCTGAAAAGACGCCGAAACCAAGCCGTTACACAAACATTCCCAGCAGCAAAACTTCAGATAGTGTTCTCAACCAACCCTCTTTTACGAGGACGAAGGTAAGGATAGGATGCCGGGTCATACCACCTCCATGTGCATTTACTCATTTACTTGCTCCTGAGGAGCAGGTTATAGTAGTCACACGAGTCGGCGCCTATCCAAAAGAATAAGCAAACACCTCCCAGCATGGCTGCACATAGAGGAAGTCAGGAGCATAAAAAACGCCATCCTTGCACATATTGTTGACACCATACATAGTTTGGACCCCAGCGAATCTTTCCGTGTAATTTATAAGGTCCCACCAAACTACCCCAAGTAACTGGATCAATGTCTACTAGCAGCAGCAGCAGCAGAAACGACTGCCATTAGGTTGAAGAAGCCGGTCTTGTGCGCACAAAAGAACCTCGTACAAGCTCAGCGCTTAGCTTGGCCAACGGCCGCTTAACTGCATGCATTCTCCCGCGCCATCTCTGTCCTTCCCCTTCTCCTGGAACGGCACTCACTGCCACTTATCAAAGTGTTTCTTATCACACTGTTTCTTATCATTCTGCCCCTATGCACACCTCTCAAGACAACCCACACAAACGGACTAATATTACTGATTGCATGTTTTAAATTTCTACTACGTTCCAACGTTTCCCTATAACTGTACTGGCCTGAAGAGAAGTTATCGAAAGCAGCGCATATGCTCGCCAAGTCGTCTTTTGAATCTTTTAATGGGAATTTTCGCAAGTTTAATGAATATTGCATGGTTATTTAACTGTGGCTGATAGACGTCGGTCACAATATTGAGGAAATTAAAAAAGCAGCAACAAAGCGTGTGAAAATTATTACGAGGTGGTTGGCAATCCACGATCAGCCACGCCGGCTTGGAGATGGCCAACGCAAAATCGATGTATCGATCAACTAAGATCTCGTCCGAGGCCTAGGCTTCAATGCATGCTCGGCTCGTCCCGTTTCTAGCGTGGGAGATGATCTTGGTGGCTGTGACGTTAAACTCGTGACTCGTAGCGCACGTGTGGGCAGCGACTTGTGATAATTCGTCATCCCGTCACATGGCCAGCTTGTATGCCGGCGTGACTGATCTTTGCTTGGCTATCTGTAGCTGTTGCCCATTTTTAAATCCTATTTAAAGCGAGTTATTCTCTTTGCGGGACGCGAAAAGATACACATGTTTACGCGTTGAATGTGAAAGGAATTAAGTCTTCCGACGTACTAAAAAGTTTGAAAATTGTTGGAATTATAGCAGTGCTGTGTTTCACCTCTCTCCTTACCACTACCTGCGCAGTGTGCTTTGTAAATGTTCACACGCCCAACGTGGTTAATAAATTAAACGTGCATTCGGTGCGGCATGAGAATAGGTACGCCCTTTAATACATACACCTCGCGCTAAATCCGAAAGCCGTATATATACCCCAAACGTTACCCTAATATTAACCCTAACTCTTAGCTAAAGCCTAATTCTACCCCCATTAGAGTTAAGTGCAACACCTCTGTAGTGGGCGGTACCTATTTGCTTGTTCTACCTTGCATTTAAGTGACGATCTTTCCTCCTCACAACTTTCAATGTTTTGGAGTCTAAATCACGAATTCCTCCAAATACTGTATACTAAATGGGCAATCTCCAATGAGAAGGCGAAGAATTGCCAAAAAAAACTGCCAGACACAATACATATTTGGTCAGAGTACTGATGAACCTATTCCTCACTTACTTGACTTTCATGTGAAAATGGCAAATTGGTCTACTGTAAGAAAAATTAGTAAAATCTGAATGGAATTGGAGATTGCCATCGTGGCTTTCCTCACCCCTCTTGTGAGTTCCCCCTTATTTCTTGCAGTTTAACTTCGATTAAATCTTTGGCCATTTAATTTATAACTAATTTATGCTATTTAAAAATCCATGCTAAAAGAAAATGTGTGTTAATCCGTACATGTTGATATCCTGTAAAAAGTTTATTATTCCATCATAAATGTTTACCTCGAAGTTATAAGTCACTCAGGGTAATCTTGAATTTTCATCTGACAAAGCTCGAAGCGATAGCCCTACGTTACCGAGATTTTGGTGGATAAAAGTTACTGTGCAGTGCAAGAATTCCAATAAAGCATTTTTAAAACTAGAATTTAATTTAAAACACAGTAAGTCAGTCAATCGGAGAAGGTCTCTGGATTTCAAATAAACAACGAACGTTAAATACGCGGTTTGGTGCTAAAGGTGTTTGCCGTTTTGATGATAATGTGGGCCCACGTATTTATTAATATAAACTGTCTATTTAAATATGCATGCTAGTTTAGATCCATTCACTCAGTTTTCAGATTTCTGTGCGTGTGGGGGGTTCGAAATCAGACTATGTGGTTGGGGCTGTAAAGGCTAGGAATATTCTCCCCGGAACACCTACCTGCACTGAGCTTTCGTGTCCCCGAGACCACCTGGGGAAAGGAGGCGGACACAACGGCGGGCGAATCACCGTGCAGACAACGTTCGGACGGCGAATTCTCCACGGGTAATCCGGAAGTTGGTGGGGCGACCAATAGTGCCTGAGGGCCGTTCGCCGGCTGTAGGGTGGATGCCTTTGGACAGCTGGCGTTACAGCCTCCGGGGGTAGTGCAGAGCGAGCTCAGCGAGAGCACCCTCTTTGGCAGGAAACCGTAGATATGCATACGCTTCACGTCAGCAGACAGACTGAGCTTCAATTTTCGCCGCAGCCTGGCTGAGGTCCGTCTCCAGCCGTTGGCGCGCCTGGAAATCTTTTCAATTTCCACCATCGAAGCTGCTGCCGCTGTCGGCTGCACCTTCTTTTGCTGCTGTTCATGCGAAGTGGTGGTATTTTCCGTTGGATGTGAGGGCCTTATCTCCTCAAACTGAGCAGTGTTCAAAGACACTATACTTCCCTTGGTAACACAGTTCACGTTGGTAATGCGGGTGCTGGAGGTGGTTCCGAACACAGATGCTTCAGAGGTCCAAATTTGCTCATCTGCTTCCCTCATCAGGAGGGCACCAGGGGAAGACACTGTTCTGTGCTGACGCGTTGGTGGCACAGGATCGGCAACAGACAGGTCCAGATCGCTTACACGCCTTGAGCGGTTCAAAACAGAGCAAGTTAAAGCCAAGCCTACGCAGAATTAGCTTCGTTGAAGGCTGAATAAAGACGTCCCATTCCAATTTGGAACCATCCCGCGAACTGTCACTAATTGCGGACAGAGGTACCCTGACAGGTCGGACATTTGAACTCGAGCTCAAATAGTAGGTGAGCCAGTCATCGCATTATTTGTACCACAACATTTTGACTCTACCGTGGCGATCGAACGTTATTAGATGCAGCGGGGACTCATGCTGAACGAGTTATATGGACTGAGAAGACACTTGCAAGTGAGGCCATTCCAGCGTATTCTTAACTTGCTCGTTCATAAGGTAAAAGCCCCAACTTGGAAGTAATTATATCAGCAGGGACATCTGTCTTTCTCCCCACACGTTACTTGTCACCTAACTTACGATCTATCCGATAGGTGATAATTGCGCTATTCAAGCAGGGCTTTAGGGATTTTTCTGCACTGGAAGACTAGTGAAATGCACTGTAGATGGAGCTTTCTCTGAAGAGGCTCCAAAAATGGACAAATTAGGTCGAGATCATCATTAAATCCCTGTGACTGGGACAAAGGAGCAGCGAATATAGTATAATGGAAGCAGAAAGAGGCTGGTGGCAGCTTACGTTGGGTCTGATTGGCTGTCAAATTGAGCAGACATTCAAGTGCTAATAATGCGCAAAAGCTGGTGCGTTTTATCGTAGGCACATGCATTTCAATTCCCTATTAGTGTTTTCTTAAGGTAAGTGGTATAGCAGCTCAATTATTAGACAAAGTGAAACAAATCAGTGGCAAATTTCTCAGTTTAGTGATCTTTAGAATAGTTTGGTCATGCGGACATTTTGATAGACCTAACTACCAATCAAAATCGAAGAGGATTAAATGTTTGACAGCGATCGGTTGTTTTTCACACCTGGAAAATGGAACGTGGGGCGCTTTTACTAAGATAAGGGTATTACTATGGGGAAGATTGTGCGGTACTTTACGGAACCTATGAAAAGCATTGAGAAAATTCAAATTTATACCACGTATTTGTTCTTATATCTCAAGAGGCGGCGAAACAGAGCACGCGATTTGAAAAGATGCGGCTTAAGAATGCGTAAGCGGGCAGACAACAGGTAATCCGTGGTTATTGTATCATGATCACCGGATTGGATAAGAAAATATTCGGCAGGTAGTCTTAACCGTAAGCCCAATCCTAACCCTACTCTCAAGCCTAACCTTAATAGTAGCCATATTCGTATGTTTAAAAGCAACCATATCCCGAGCATTACACGTCTACTTAAATGAAATAAGTAAGCTTTCATTAGGACCAAGGTCTAGGCTTTCCTTATCAAATGGTTGTCCGATTTAATCGAGCTGCGCAGTTTGATTTTGGCTGGAGTGTCAGACAAAAATGCAACTAACTTTGACCAAAGCGCCCTCCAAAATTGTCCAGGCCCTTTCTCCTACTAAGATAAAATGGTTAATGGCACACCCCCCATGAGAGTCACTGCAAACTATGCTGCTTTCAATCATGAGGGTGGCTGCTTGGGTAGCTAAGAGGCGTCCAACGTGACCTCGTCAGGTGACGCATAGTCGAACGACCCTCAAATACAAACAATAATCTAACAAATAAACAGGTTTTGAGTAAGCGGTGTTAATAATTTCCGGCCTAGCTTCAGAATCGATCTGTCAAATCAATAAAAAGGATTTAAAAGCAATAACTGCACCACGGCATACTGAATATTTTTCGTCATTAGGTAGCGTTTCATCCGCTTTCGGCACAAACTAGGATTATAAAACTGGTCTGTCGGAAGGTGGAATGCAGCTATTCACACGCGAATCCAGGCGCCGCAGCAAACGCTCTACCCACAAAGTCACCCCACTCAAACGCTTTCTGACAAATGATAGTTTAAACGGGGTTGTTATGACTAACAACGGACTATATGTAGTTCATGCGGTCTGACAGGACAGCACAATAAAACTAGCATATCTACTTAATAAAAATGAGTAGCATTTATGTAAACAGTATGTAAAGGGGAAGTGATGGTGTACAACTCTTACCACTTTTCGGAAAAGTGGACAAAAAAATTTTCGAATTTTACGCAAGTGGATTGAAAAGCCTGATAATTGCCAAGCGGCTAGATCACTTGGTAAAAAAGGAGACTCAAATACCGAAACCAGAAGTCTATTCGCGTAAACTTTCGTACTTATTGTCTATCATAATTACTTACGCGAAAACCGAGCGCATGTGATTACTGTAAAAAATAATTATTTTTTAACTACGAGCCAGTACATGTTTTTAGAACCCAAATTTTTGTTTGTTCTATGAAAATCTCGAATAATCCTACTTCGGAAGGCTGCAAAGAAAGATTCAATCTACTGTTCACAATAACCGAATCTAACTAGACCTAGACCTCTGAGACAAGTAACGTCCTTAAGAAAATGGTGATGTTGAAATCGCAGGTAAATATTAAACAGTAAAAACGAGTGCACTTTCTTAGGGTAGATTATCACATTTAAATCACCATATGACATGGCATAGGCTGCTAAAGTTACATATCGGCATTATGGTTTAAACACTTTACTAATAAAAAACTTCGCTTTGCCAACAACGTTATCGCGATGATGAGAAACCAAGCTTGGCTCAAGAGACTGGTTCAGGTACAGATTTTGAGAGCTGAACAGATCATCCCGAAACGTTTGCAGTACAGACAGTGATGGTTTATTAATTAAAACAGTAGCCATTCGCGCTCGAGCCCATCTGAGCGACTGAAAGGGGGCTATTTGGGACGCCTAGTTCGAACGGCACACAGGATGGGTGAGCGAGACTTACCTGACTGTACGGCCAGGCCAAACCACCAAAATTGTCATTTTTAATATACATCGTTCACCGACAAGGAGGAAAATCCGTAGTAGCATATAGTTGTTTTTTACGATAACGGCAGTTCCGCAAAGTTTGTTTAAAAAACCCAGTTGTGTGGACTTACCAAAATTGCGGAGAACAGGAGCCTCGCCGTTTTGGACTTGTATCACCCTGCAAGGCATGAGAAGAGAAGTTTGACAATGGCCAAGATAAAAAGGTTCTTCAGATTTTTTAATAGAAACGGATACATTTACCTTCCTTTAACTGTTGTCATAAAAGCGTCTTTTTAGTGCATTGTAGAAAGCATGGATAGCATATAGGAATTTTATTTGATATATATCTATATATATTCCCGATCGAAACCGGCAAAACAACGAGCTCGTGGCTCAGTGGGTGGAGCGTTGGACGTCTGCCCAACAAGGTCGCGAGTTCGAGGCTCGGGCGCCGCAGCGCCTGGGGTTGGGTATGGCTGGCTTTCCAGTCTCCCTTGTCTTTGTCGGTCATGTTATTCTGCCTATATACTTAGCTGCCTTACGGCTGCTGGCGGGGCTTGAGAGTTAGCCCCAAGGCACAACGGGACGAGTGAGTCCTGTAACCGATCGGTGAGCGCCCCACTACCATTGTCAATATTCCCGATCGAAAATGGCAAGACAACGAGCTCGTGGCGCAGTGGGTAGAGCGTTGGACATCTGCCCAACAAGGTCGCGAGTTCGAGGCTCGGGCGCCGCAGCGCCTGGGGTTGGGTATGGCTGGCTTTCCAGTCTCCGTTGTCTTTGTCGGTCATGTTATTCTGCCTATATACTTAGCTGCCTTACGGCTGCTGGCGGGGCTTGAGAGTTAGCCCCAAGGCACAACGGGACGAGTGAGTCCTGTAACCGATTGGTGAGCGCCCCACTACCATATATATAAATATATAAGCTCCAGGGCACAACGGAACATACATTTTCATTAAGCAGATCGGTGAGCCGCCAACACGCCAGATAAACTGGTTTTACCACAATTCCTCTGACACAAAGAGCTTTCAGGGTTAATGCTGCAGCAAACTTAATGTCCTTGCTTGTTCGAAGAGTTCGGAACAAGTTTCGCTTGCGTAGTAGGGATAAAAAAACGCATGAAATTAGGTAGTTTATCTTCTCGCGCATGTCTGTGGAATAATGGCTGCCCGATTAATACTCCTGTCCGTCTGCGCGTTTTAATCTTCCAGGAAAATTCTAAGCGTCCGACTCCATTTTCATGGCAAATTTTAGGATAAGGAGTATACATAGGAATAAGTAAATCCTAGATGCCTACATCGTTCTTATCAGTAGTACTTATGATGTCATGTGGTAATACGTACAGATTTGTTCCTAGGGCCCCATAAACAAGGCTGAGGTTAAGGTGCGCTGGACAAAAAGGCTGTCCGGTTGGCCCAGAGCAGGCGTTAATCGGGATGTGCAGAGCCCACGTGGGGTGTCGAAATACCGTCGTACATGGAAGGAACATGGTGACACGCCTTAAACGTAGGCCTTCAGGCCACTTGCAGCACAGATTCAAATCCACTCAACAGCTCACTGAGAAGCTCGGACAGTCGACTGGTGCATGACAGTAAGGGGGAACCCAGCCCGACTGAACTCAGCGCGTATGCTTCCCTATAAAAAATTCGACACACGTTCAAACTAGCACGCTGCCCTAAAACCGTGACTTGCAAGGTTTTCGGCTGACGATCTAACTCGATTGTTATTTTGGAACGGAGAGTCAGACAGAAGGTCGGCGAGCATAAAAAGCATTCTGTCCCTTCACCCTGTTCGCCAATTACCCGTATTAATGCCGTGGGAGTGAAGGGCCAAAACGACAACCGCACATCAAGACAGCTTATGCGGTTTGGTGCCAGTGCCATAAAGGCGACAGTCAAGGGTTTAACTGCTCGCCGTGCTAACTATCTCCACGGACAGTGAACTCACAGCGTATGGGATAAAATGTTTGAAAGGAGGTCGGTGACGGATGATCACGTCGGTACGGATAGAAAATGTGTGTTTTTAGGTCAGGTAGCATCAAAACATTATAGCCCTTCACACTCTTCGCCAATTATCCTTGAATATAAGTGAAAAGATCACGCACAAGAGCACCCAGAAGCCCAAAAACGGGTTAAGCTTTTGATGCGTTGGACATAAGCGTGTGTCTGGTTGGCTTATGGCAGGTGTTAATTAGGCTGTGCGGAGTCCACACGCGCCCAGAAATACCGCCGTACATGGGAGGAGCGTAAGGCAGCACTCAGAAACACAAAAATTTACATCCTATGAGTCATCACTCCCAATTCCTCCACCAGGCTGGTGCATGACAGAGGGAGAGCGAGAGAAATATAGAAAGGCCGACAAAGGTGGATCCACTCCCACGGCACATCAGTGTATCCCGCACTATAATAACTATGACGCGCTTAAATCTGTCACTACAAGCTTCGAGTCGTGGCCTGGAAGGTTTCCAACTGACGTCCGAAATTGACCCACCTCCAGTTTGAGAAAGAAACTGCAAGGTTTCTTATATGCCACTCAATCCAAGTGCGATTTAAGATTTTATGTTTCCGTGTGAGTAGGTCGTGTGTGGCACGCGTAGAAGGGATGATTAGATTCATTAACCTCTGCGCCTAAGCCCGTATCCGATCTTTTTGACATTGTCTTGTCATCGAAACAAGGTGGTTAGATGCCGCGAAAGTTTCCTTAATGTAAACTCATTATTGCGCAAATCACTCCATGGGCCAGGCGGTGGATGTCGTCTTGCGCGATGGTGGAACTGACGGATGTGGTGATAGTGTCACCCCGCCTAGTAAGAATGCTACGCTTTGCCCTAAAGCTTCATTTACCGATCCACACCTTGGTTGCACGAAACGAAGAATCAATAGCTAAAAAGTGGAATGGCAGTTCCTGGTGTACTCACCGTTATCGTCAGTAACCGACAAGGAAACAGAAAACGCAAACATGAATTCAGAAGGTAAATGGTTTGGCATCGTGCCAGGCCCTAGGAATTGTCAGAACTTCTATGAAAAATTGAATCAGCCCATATTGCTTTCCGCACCCAGCAGGTTCAGCTGAAGATTCCTGGGAAGTTTGAGTAAATGCAGGTCTCCAATGGCCGATCGGATTGATTGTACAGGTTTGCCTCTTCTAGGCCCTAGTGTCAAGAATCTAACCAGAAGACAGCAGTAGTAGACAAACTTAGCCAATGGTGCTCGCGATCACCATGTCACAGTGCCATCTACGGCCACCTTTGTGGAATTTTATAAAGCAGTTTGTGCGCTGACCTCGAACCTCTATGCCCAGCTAACAGTGTCGCTACTGGTCCGTGCCTGCTTACTCATCAAACGCTAGGGCCTGCTTATTTCACAGCTAACCTTCACCGAGAGCCCTCCTTCCGCACACAGACCCCATATGCCTCTGTGCACGTTAAACAATGCTTTTGCGCTTAAGTGTCTTCTGGACTACACAGGTTCGGCATGCATCCTGTCTTTATCCCATAACAATGTCCAAATTGTGTTGAATTACTTTTCATGTAGAAAGCACGAGGTAAAGAAAACCAACTTACACAATTGTTGCCTTTCGTTGGCAATGACGGAAAATTCCCAGGCAATGAGGGATCTCTGTTGGGCATGCCTAAACAAACATGCAAATGTTGATACAGGGCTCCATTGAAGCGAGCGAGAAGGGAATGACGATAGGTCTCACCTGCACCAATATTGACCGCCTGATCCCCTGATTCGTCTCCGGGAGGATTGTGCGAGATGTCGATGAGGAAGAGCTCGTCGTGATCAGAGAGGATGTCAATCAGGAAATGCGAGGACTCTGTGCTCGGATCGATGCCAAAAACATTTCCATTGATTGCGGTCACTGTAAGAAGGCGCGGAAATAAAGAAAACGAACAGTGTCAACCTTGCCATTAATCAACGCAAAAGTTGACAAAATCAAGCCAGTTAAAGCACGTTTTCAACCATCCATCGTAAGGTTTGTAAAATAAGAGTGCAGGAAGCTGTTAAAATCAACCAATGAAGGCAGCTAGAGGTGGAATGGAATGAGTTTAACACATGCCAAGTAAGAAGAAGAAGGAATTTTGGTTCGACTTCGAGATCGTAAGGCTGGAAAAGCGTGCCGGTTGGGTGTGTTTGTGTTTCCGGGTTCTACCAAGACATGATGGCATGTGGGTAGATGCACATTGGGTTCATTTCGGGTAAGTGTAGTTCGAGGGATTAAGCAGGATTCTTCTACGGACATAAAACCATGTTGGCTAACCATGCAGCCAGCGCCCGTATTAGCAGGTTTAAACACACCCACCTAACATGATACAAGAATCATAGATAACGTGAGAGTAAGTTACAGAGCACCTTTCAACGAGAAGCGAATAGCGGTTAGTATTTGGCCAGAACGTTTGAAATAAGGATAACGAAGGAAATCGAAAAAATGTACCGAATGATAATTTAAGTCACTTTTTTGATAGGCCAATTACTGGGTTAGAAAATTTCCGGTAGATTTTTGTAGCTATTTTGCCTACTTTGATCTAGCAGTTCTTTGAGAGTTTTTATAGGTAATTTATTTTTTAAGCAATAAATGAGCGCCGGAAGTTCATGTTTTATTTTTTAGGTCCAAACAGATGGGATGATAACAGAAGCTGCGACCTTTTTCCTCAGCTTATTTTCAAGATTAACTTGGACGTGCATCACAGCTACCATACGGTTGTCCGTTGCAGGCACCGATGGTTATAAAAAAACATAAAGTTATTGTTTATAATCGAATAAAGCATTTTTTAAATTGTTCAATTTGCCCACGATCATATTCGACTACCATAATATGACTTATCTGGGGGGTCTAATGGGCGTGGTGTTGCCAACAAGAGACATTTTTATTTATTTGTTTGTTTTGTTTTATTTTATTTATTTATTTATTTATTTTGTTGACATTTGACATTTATTTGACATTTTTATTTGACGATAACAACGATCAATATCCAAAAACGTGGTATTTTCTCATGCAAACCTAGAGAAATAGAGCATGAAGTCAATGGGAAGTTCTTTGTTTTGTTTAAACGTGAGGTGTAGACATGAGCCAATATCTATCTACTCAAGCTCTCCATTGCCGAAATGCCAAATGAAGACTAGAATGCTTAGTGGTACAAGCAAGCATATTGGTTATTACTAGACCACAAGGTCTCTGCAACAAGAACTTAGAAAAGTTGGTCAAAGAAGTAGGAAGAAGAGGAAAATTTTTGGCAACAGACACAGAACACCATTATTTATTTTTAAGGCTGAAAGGCGGAGGACAAAGGCATCACTCACTATCCAGGAAGATCCACTCGCTTGGAAGACCTCGGTTTATCTGATCGCGACCATCATTTGGAGGAGAAACAGCCGGTTGCATGCTGCTTTTACTGATGAGGGCACGAACAACGCTAAGGTCAGTGTGAGCGCCAATGTTCAGGTTGGCAAAGAAACGGGCTAAAATTCGCAATATGACGTCGGCAATGTTAGGTGCAAAATATATACATATACGGCAGATGGGCGCTCACTGATCGCATAATGCGACCCAAAGTGGCTGTTAATGTAGGCATAATTACCCAGGCCCGTGGCTCCGCAGTGAGAGCGCTGACATTATTCTTCAACAGAACTCGGAAAGTGCAAAAACCTGGCTAATGACAGCTAATGAGCCAGAAATGGCCATTCAAGTCTCCAATGTCTGGGTCAGTAATGCATACCAGCATCCGAATTGATCCAATGCTCAGATATATCCTCATGTTCCTCGTCCCCCAGGAAAATGGAGAAAAAGAGGAGGACACAAATTCATGGATATAACTAACGTTTCGGGAACATCCTGTCTTCCATCATCAGAACGGTATGGTGGTTGTTCCTCCTGCGCATAATTTTCTCACCCATGCCTGCCGACTTCATTTATGGCCCTGCTCAACAAATTAGCTTACAACTGCCGCTACACGCTCTCTGTGGCGAATCGCTGCTGTTCCCCTCTCGGATTCTGTCCTCTTCGCTGATGTCGTAGTTGCAGCGTAATTAGTGTTCAGGCGAATCTGAACTTGGAAATGGAGTGCGTTTTCTTGGGCGCTTCGGTGAACGGACGGTACACGCCGGCCGTATGACCCTTGGCTGGTCCCCACCCTCTTCTAAGGCATGCCAATTGTTAACTCGCGTGAGAGTATAAGCTAGTGAACCGGCTGGAATTGGTCCGTTTGTGCTGTCGGCCCTGTCCGGACATATGGAAACCCTGTGTTCAACGCCAGATGGCTTAGATGCATGGTGCTGGCTACATAAAATGTGTCAGTCGGGGAAGAGCCTTCTGGCATCTATCTGGCCAAAAACGAGGACCCAAGGCACAAGGATGCTTGTTCGAATTTACATAGACATGGGTCGGAGAGAGTTTGTCCTCGTGGGAGTCTTTAAGCTGTTGCTAGTTTAATCTTGTGATGACGTGTTGGCCCGAGCAACCGAGATACGAAAGACGTACGGAACACTACACACACCCGTTTACTGTAAATAAACTTATGCGGAATTAATCCCACACTAAACGACCTAGATAAACCAATTGTTCACATGCGGAATCTTGTCAAAACTCGGCTTCATCGAACAAACACACATTCATCAGACAAATAAAGCTACCTAGTCGAGTTAATACACCGGTATGCATTTATTTCCCAAAATTGTTTATTTAGAGGTTTTGAAATTTGATGTAAGATGCAATTAGACAGTTTCAATCAGGTCTCCAAAGAAAATACTTCGGGAATCTTTCCGTTATTTAAAACTGCGTCTGACCTCTTCAACGGACACTCGAGCTAGCACCGAATAAAAATAGCGCACAAACTGCAACTACTTTGCGCATCCACCTTGTCCAACCAAAGGATAGGATGGGCTGCCTCGATAAGAAGGACGTCGTTACAAGATTACATGCGATTTCAGCGAAACGGGAAACTCAACCACAACATGCATTTGAGAGCATCAACTGGCAGGTAAGAGGTGAGACCATCTGTCGCAAGCGGCTAAAAAAATCTCTCATGGTACGAAGAAAGACCGACAGGTTTTTTCGAGTCGTGCACTGAAACCAGTCATCCTTTATCGGCATACTTAATTAGATACCAAGACAAGAATCTCAGGAGAAAATGCTAGAGACGAGAACCGAGCAGAACAGGACGCATACCCTTCTGGTGCAAAGGCTGAAATAGCACGAATTTTTGAAGAAGGTTTGAAGTATTCTCTGTATTTTTTTTGCAGATTTGCTCTAGGCCTGGCGACAAAATAGGGAATCAGCGTCAAAAGTTTACTCAATAATGTTTGCTTCTTTTCACATAGAACGTACGTGTTTTTAGAAAGTATACATATAATAGTTTCTGCGTACGTTTCTGTATGGGGCGTCGACTAAGAGACAAAAATATAAAGCCAATTTTTCAACGCAATCAGAAGTTTGAATGTGCAAAAAGAATTGATTAAAATCGGGTTAGCGTTTAGAAAGGGAACTCGCCTGTTTTGCAGAGTGAGTCCAGATCTTCGAAGTCACACTTCTGTTTTGGAAGAATAATAAAGGCACTAACCGAACGCTCTCCACCAGTTGACAGCAAGCTACTAAAAAGGGAAACAGGTTACACGAACAAGTAAAATGAAAACGTTTGAAGAACTTTCACCTTGTAGTGCCACCATTTTGTTACTGGGCTGTGCATTAACACGGAGTAAGACAAAAGATTATGAGTGAAGGATCCGTGTTAATGTACCTGAATAAGTAAAAATTGGAGATCCAGTTATTAGAAAAGCGTGTTTATCGGTGTAAGTGAGGAATTCACGGTTTTTTTTAATAAATTCGTTTGTTTAGAAAAAGATTGCTGGCAAAGACAAATGAGAATGTAATGAACATTTCTGGTGTATCAGCCGTCATCAGCCAGCCACATCCAACCCCAGGTGTTGAAATCCCTGACCGTCAAATCCACAACCTAGTGGTAAAATATTCAACGCGTCGTTCTGTTTGTTTCGATCTGGAATATTAACAATGGTGAATAGGCATTCACCAATCGATTGCCAGAACCACTCGTCCCGTTGTGTTTTGGAGCTCGCTCTAGAACACTCACGTAGTGCAAAATGAGATTTCCCAACAAAGACCTGCGACTGCCTGCAAGGCTTATATTGGGCCCAAAAAGCACAAAGGGACGAGCTAGTTTCGTAACGGATAGATGAGCACCCATCCATTAAAATTAATATCTCTCTCTCATAATTATCAAAATTGAGAATATATGAAATCTTGCGTTTTATTTTTAAAAAAGACTGCACTGTCAGAGTAAAGTGATGCAAACATGGTACAAAGGTGCAACACACTACCTATACCAAACAGGATCTCAGAAAGATAGTTCGTTGTTTGAACAGGCATACATACAAAAGTTCGGTAGTTAAGCTCAGTAATATCGCCGTAGGTTGGTGGAGCAATCATTACCACTAACCCTTCACACATTGAAACTTAAGATAGTAGGCTTTACACGATATTCAGATGTATGATTACAAAGAGTCACTGTTATTGAGAAAAAAGTATAGAGTTAAAAAATTGGCTTCATGTAGAACTCCGATTGAGATTATAATTGCATTCATTGATGCCGGCAATAATCATCTACCTATTCTAATACTAGCCGTTGTGCGGGTTCTTGAGGGGCTAGAGAGTGAGCCTCAAGGTAGAACGGGACGAGTGAGTTCCGTTAGCGATCGGTGAGCGCCCAACTACTACTACTTCCACTAATACTAATACTACTACTACTACTATTACTACTACTACTACTACTACTACTACTACTACTACTACTACTACTACTACTACTACTACTACTACTACTACTACTACTACTACTACTACTACTACTACTACTACTGATTTACTACTACTACTCCTACAAAAAAACAGCAACAAATACTACTACTAATTCTTCTACTAAAAGCTAATTTTCGGTTACTGGCGGAGCTGGAGAGTGAGCCTCAAGGCAGAAAGGGACGATTGGGTTCCGCAAGCGATCGGTGAGCTTTCATCACCAGTCTACCAAGTCTTTGCTGGCAATATTTATCTGACATTATAATACAGTAACTGATCAACATTCAATCAGTATACACAATAAAGTAAAGTTTTAATATTTGAAAGACCTACAAAATTGCAGTTTCTATGGGGACATCAGAAACCCACATAGTTTAGAACGAAGGCTATTCTTGTCGGTTGAGGTTAGGAATATTGACTGTATTCGTTGATGAACGCTCACCGATTCCTTACGGAACTCACTCGTTCCGCTGTGCCTTTAGGCTCACTCTCGAGCCCCGCCAGCAGCCGAAGGGCCACTAATAGTAGAATTTGCAGACTAATATTGCCAGCAAAGACAAGGGGGACTGGAATGGCCATTTCTGGCTTATGAGCCGTCGTCAGCCAGTCATACCTAACCCCAGGTAGTGCACCATCCGAGAATCGAACCCTCGACCCGTTGATCAGAAATCCAATCCTCTAATCATTGAGCCATGGGTTTTGGTCTTGACGATTCAAATCGGAAATATTGTCATTCGTTGACAAACGCTCACCGATCACTAACGGGATTTATTCGTCGTGTTCTGCCTTGGGGTTCACTCCCGCGCCCCGCCAGTAACCGCACAGCGGCTAGTAGCATAGGCAGATAACATTGCCAGCGAAGACAAGGGAGATTAAAATGCCCCTTTCCTGTGTTAATTATATTCACGTGGAAAAGTGGTTCACAGAGCTCATGAGGCAACTGTATTGGGAGTACTGTAAAAAAGGTTTTTCATTCGCATAGAAGAAAGTAACCACTGCCAAGTCATGCAATGCGCAGGCTGCAACTAAATTTTCCGACAAAAACCGATGCCGAATCAGTGGGGTTGTGTCGCTAGGACTTACCATGCTGGTTGGCTAAGAATGTCTTTAGAAGTAACGGACTGACCATTTTATCCAGGTTTATCTGAAATTTAGAATACGACGTTCATTCCTGGCCAGGAGCTCAAAATATCAGAGCGATACAGTGTTATATCTAAAAGATGCCTGGTCCTCCCTTATAAACCTTTCCCTACTGGGTTAAGTATCATTCCCAGTAAACGCCACACATTAAAAATAAACATTCGCAACATACAATTAATGATGAGTCTCATGAACTTTAAATGAAATTCTGAAATGCGTTTTTGGTTAGACAGGGTTACTTAAGAGGGATTGTAAAATTAATTATCGTGCGGCATTATCCCATCCTATTCAAGAAACGGTAGAGATGTGGGCTTTTGAATGCAAGTCATTACGGTTGCGTTTAAAACCCATACTCGGTTTCATGTATACTTTTAAGGTAGCATACACTTTTTCTTTTTATTTTAAATGCCCGCCCTAATTTAAATATATTAAATAAAAATCACCTTAATAAATATATTTTAAAATACCCATTTCATAATCAAAACTCTGTTTTTATATTTCGTAATCAAAGGAAAGGCAAACTTGTGTTTTAATTTATTTGGTAATTTGCAAATAATTTTGAGCCCAAACTGCCATTATAGTTGCATTTAGGGTAATCAATCAGGAAGCTGTATATCTTCGGTGTAAGAAAACAATACAGGCCTAAATGACATTTTGAAGGTAATATATGGGCTACCATAATGTTTGAATGGATTTGGACTATGGTGTGTACTTAAATAGAAATCACCCTTAATGTAAAATAAATTTAGTAAGTTTTGTTGCGTTAGAACAATTTGGGGTGTCGGCTCTAAACGCAAACCTTTTTCGATCACGTAGGCTACTCAACTAGTTAAAAACCCCTGGTTGGATATACTGTGAAGGGCGACAGCTATCTATCCAAGTGCATGACACTGCTTTGAGGAATGCCTATCTCCTTAAAAACCAAGCATATCTTTCATTCTGCCTTCATCGCCTGTTGTTCGATGAAATTCTCGACACATCATTAGCTACGTATGATTGATCGACATGAAAGTGCGCACAACGAAAATGATATCTGGTAAAGTTTTAAATGCATTGTTTTCGGTAAAACCTATAAATCAAGGCATTTAGAAAAAAATACATAAGTGTTTTTGCATTCTCTTAGCAGTTCTAGCTTAACCTGTATATGAACTACCTGCAAGCATATTAAGTTAAGATTTAAGACTAGAATGAAGAGAGGAAAAGTTGCAGGAATTTTCAGAATTCTTTGGCCGATTAGAGAAACACACGACGATATAGCCGTTAACTAAATTGGATGAGGAGAGAATTGATTGAAAATTATCACAAAAACATCCTTATCAAGCATGCTTTTCGCGATAAAATTAACGAAAAATATAATTTTAACTAAGTGGAAGTTTTTAAGGGGCGGTCTTGGTATGAGATTCCACGGAGATAGTTATTTTAGTGCTGGATTATTGCGGCACATTTAGATTCTATTTCAAGCCTGAGAGTATCCTACCACCAGCTTACAATCATTTAAATTTGAAAGCACATCGGTCAAAATCGGCAGGTTCCTTAGAACCTACATGTTTTGCTTAGATAACTGGTAAAGGCTGCAGTTAAGCTCAAAATGTTGTTGAAATACCAACCTGGTATTGCATTTGAATATGTTTTAAAAGTCCTGTCAACTGGAGTCAACATTCAAATGAAATCCTACACTATAAAAACTGGAATTCGTGAATATTTTCGAGGCGCATGCAACTCTCTGTTTCTCTCTTTCTGTTCTATGGATATACAAAAATGCTAAGCGTTAAAATCGATTAAGCGGTTATACCAAATCTTTTCGGATACAAATCTAAACCAAGCAATTGGAATAAGTACAATTAAGCGATTTCCTAAAATCCTCCAAACTATTTCTGTGTTACGTAAAAACCTACAATTATTAGTTTGAATGTGTTCGAATAATCGGCAGTACGAGGACAAGGCCATAGCCCAGAACTTAATAGCAACTGTCAGCCAGGAGAAAATAAGCACTTTCATAATTGTTAATTACATAGTCAGATAAAAAATATTCCTTGCTTCTAGCACGAATCACTTCATAAACCGTCGATAGATTCGTTCCAAGAACGATTCCTTATTCGTATCTGAATGCCTTCTGCACTGTGCTGCTTGAGAGCAGCGTACATACGAGAGGAATGGCCTAACCTCAGCAGGAAGGTTGCTCATGTAGTAAATATGAATTTGTTCGGGCAATTCCTTAACGTTTGATTCGTGCAGAACAGTCATTGGCCGATCGCATAATTATACAGGGTTATAATATCAGTCATTGTGTATAACGATGCGATAACAATCCAGATGCACACTAATGACTGCTTTTGAATGCATGCGATAGGAGTTTCAGTCTACCAGTTGTATACTTTGCGTGAAAGGAAAAACATATATTCCTCTGAGCCATTAAGAGGATGCTTTATAGTGCTCATAAAATTTTGCAATGGTTGTAGATTAGTTTGTATACTTCATGAGGGGCATTAGTAAACGGATAGATACGATGCTAGTTGAATGGACATCGTACCGTCTTAAAAAGCTCATTATTTAAATGATTGCCGAGGACGCAACTCTGGGAACAAAGGATAGGTCAGCGTGTAATACGCAACCGTACTACCATGCTAGTTAGGATGAGTATACGTTGCTGGGTTAGCAAGGTCACACAATATTTCGTTGGCGGTAGGAGGACCGAAGTATCGGTGGAAATGACAACATTTGAAGGCATGACAATTAGGACGCAGAATGTGTTTCAAAATGCATGCGTTTTACACTGCTAATGAAAGATCGCACAGAGCGGGCCTTATTCATACTCCCGTCAAAGGTCAGCTCAGCTAGGAATGAAATCGCGCATATGGGTAAAGATACCGGATATCGTAATTCGCAAACTTGTTGGGGCAACCAACAAGTGAGTGAACTTACTAACCCATCAACGAATATTAACCCTTAAGAAACAATTAATAGGGTTATGAGTAAGTTGGCCCTCTACTTTTCTTTATTTAGCCCCTTCCATAAACATCGTTTTGCCACCATTCCCGTATTACTCGCTGATCTACCCTTTGGGTCACGTAGTATGTTCTTGTCAAATGTTTTTTTTCCAAAAAGAAATATAACCTTTCTTCGAGTATATACTTTGAAAAAGACGTGTTTAACTATTAAACTAGTACACCAAAGGATATTTACGAGCATTTTGTGTATGAAATATATTTGAATTTATGATAGCATCGAATATTCGTATAAAAATTACGTGGTAATTAAAAAATCAAGTTTTTGACGAGTTTAGCTTTTGCAGGCAGCGTAAAGGAGGTGCCCTCAACGGCCGGCATTCTTGCTTATCGTAAGTATTATTGGATAATGACGCACAATGATTTGACATTACATCCCAAATTAAGTAATCTTACCTAACCGAAAATGCATTCCAGAAATTCGATGAACGTTTCACAAGACCGGTTACTCAATGTTGCAGTTAGTTTCCTGTCTTGTTATGTAATTTTAAAGTTAATTTAGTACTGATTAAATTGGGTGCTCTCAGTAATGGTCTTACCGCTATGATATGGATTTTTGAATATATACACGTTGATTACTGCTCATAACTCTCTAACCATGTTTTCCTGGGCTCACAAACAATTTAAAAGCAGCCTCGAGCTTTGTGTTTATCAATGGATGCTGTTGTATATGCCTGTTGTAATTGTTTAACATTTTGGGTTCCAAACAAATTCGAAGTATCGATGTTTGCTCAAGCAGGATCCCAGTATTTATAAAGTACGAGTATTTTTAATGTTTTTGATAAAACTTATATATTTGCGCTGATTTTCCATTGGAATTGTTACACAAAATGCCGATTTACAACCATTTCCTGTAGAGTATAGATCGGTAAGGTAAATGCGGGTTATTTTGTGTGAGCATGGAAGGCTTGGCGAAAATAACGCTTGCGTGAAAAAAGAACGAAATATGTCCAAAAATTTGCAATTAAATAGTAAAGACGGAAATTGACCGGAATCCCGATTAGATTGTGTTTAAGCAAAAAAGGGTTATGAACAGCGCCGTGTATTAGCGAGTGTGGTTTTAGGACTCCGGCGGTGAATTTACCTGTTAAATACAGTAGGGTTCGAGCTCTATAGCGCTTTAAGCTTCACGTCTGTAAGCCTAACAGTATCTGAGGAAAAGTGCTAATGCGCCCTTGGCAAGCATCCTCATTGAAGTGCTCAATTTGCGCAGTGTGTATTAGCAACAAAAAAGCAGCCTAGAAAAGATCTCCGACCAAAAATGGGAAGAAAAAGGAAGGGAAAATAAAAAAAATAATTTTCGAACTGCCAATGAAACCGCCATTTTAAATAAAAGAGACGCAAAATCATCCCACGGGGGGAATTCCTTTGTTAACTAAGGATAACGTATGAGCCTGCCAATAATTAATCGCTAGAATATGTGTACTTAAATTAAATAAGTACGCATGACACTTTGGTGTTGCGGTTTCAGTTAAGCATATGAATACTTGCTATTAGAGAGTTAATTTAACGTTAAGAGTTAGGGCAAGGTTTAAACCTAGGATCAGTATTTAGGTAAGGGTTAGATTCTATCTTATCCAACCTACCAATTTTTTATACATTAACCTATTTTCCGCCTGTTTCCACGCTGCGAATTCGAATATTTTTAATTCCGTGTTCTCTTCCGACACCTCGCTGGAGTACTTAAACAAACATATGGCAGAAATGTGAGCTTTCCCCTTACCTTTAGAAGATTTCGCTAAGGACTGCCTCCAAATGACCCATTCGTTAAAGCATACTAATATCCTCATGTTTCACAAGTGCATCCGTGCTGATTTTTGCAGGTGGAGGCACACACCCTGTCGTTGCCGAGTGTTCATGAGGGTGTGAACTGTTCAGAGGTGTTGTTCGCAAATTCTGACACCTTCCCTCAAACAGGCCCTTAGTTTTATTTCACCCCCAAAAATGAAAGGATTTAACCGAAGGAAAATGGAACCAACCCGGAATGAGAAAATTAATACCAAAAGGCGTCTGTTATTCCATGTCCGCGTATCGTTCCTCGGAAGTTATTGGGAAAGTATTTAAATCGTTTGCTACATTGGTTATCAATCTACCATCTTTTTGTTGAGCAGCTAACCGGAGTTATTGGCAGCTAAAATTTTCGAAAACGGATGGAACATTGGCTCGAAAATGACGTCTTAAACTTTTGACCTTCTGGATTGAAATAGGAACTGTTTCTTTGAACCGGTAGTACGAGCATCAACACCAATCGAGAGTTGACCACAGACTGAAAAAGCACCTAAAGGTTTAATTTAAGGTGTCAGGACGTTCATTGTGTGAAAGAGAATCACGATAACATATTGGGACTTACTGAGCTGGAGATGCGCCATCAGCTCGCCGTGGTTTCTGAATGACGAAGGCCTGATTACGTAGATGTATTTCGATTTCCGAGGGACAAAGGCGACAGGGCTCACCGTCCACCTGCATTGGAATGACTTTTCGCGTTATTAATTGAACACGAGAGCACTGACAGATGCGGTCACCATGACTCCCAAGTTGTAGGCTTGCCTTACAACAGCAGGTTGGAAGATTACTGAGCGTAATATGTAAGTAACAATGCAGGAAACACATGTTTTACCGAACGCCAACACGATGCTAAGGCATTCGTTTACTTACCAGAGCAGCGGTTGTCAGGCCGATTACTTCGATCTTCCTGTCATCGATCCTTTGTAGACTGCCACTGTCTGATGGATGTCCCCAGGGTACCGTTCCAGCGCTGTATCTACGTGGTTTGGCACGTTAGTTGACTTTTGTCGTATTACGCAAGCAAAAATGCCTATCCACACATTACAAGAAGTGAAATCTACGCCGAAGTTTACTCTTCAACACCTTCAACTCTAATATGACAACATCTTAACAACTGACAATTGAACTAAATGATTCAGCAAAGCGTTTCACTTCGTTTCCCAACAAAATCATAAGCTGTCAGTGATACTATAAGAAGAATGCTCAGTACGAATAGCGTGAGCAAAGTGAAACTGGCCCAAGAGGGATCAGAGGCCACCTGACCAAACATTTGGTCAATTCGAGTTAATCTTGGTCACTCCTAATGGCAAGTAGGACTCCGTAAGCATGAAACAAAGTGAACCCACGGAAACCAATCGATAATTTTTAATTGGCGCTTAGTCTGTATGCGTGTTCATAAAGACTGTGACGAAGGCAAGAACAGCAATCGATATACGCTCGAAGGACATAAGGTTGAAAAAAATCAATGCCACACATCAGCGCGTACTGATGAACTAGTTTCTTCATCTGATCTATAAAGCAGTTCAAAGGAATTCAATTATGCCCAACGGCACAGACTGATTTCCAGCATAGGGGACAGGATATTCGCGAAATGAGGCATTGAAATAGTTTATTAACAGGGAACTTTGAAGGCAACCTTACCTGGGAATGTTAAGAAAGAGGATGACGTGAGGTCTGAGTTCTTTCAATTTCGCGGATTGATCGACGTCATCACACTGCAAGAGTAAATTCGCAAGAACTGACAGGAAGATTTTGAAAAACGCCAGAAACATGGCCTTAGGGCATAATTTTTATGAAGCATATGACCTGCCGTAGCGGACTATTAAAATGTTGCCTAGATAAGGATACCTTGAATGACCGCCTAAAGAGGAAACGGAAATAGGCGAGGCTCACAATTCATGTGGTTGTGCACCAAAGTACGGGGAAACTACGTTAACGAATAAGGTGAAGGTTGGAATTAAGTTTAGGATTAGGTTTAAATTTGAGGTTAAGGTCTTTCTCGTATTTACTGTATGGCGTAAGTTTAGGGTAGGGTTAGGATTAAGATTGATGTCACAGTTTAGTTTTATGTTAGCATTAAGGGACGTGTGTATTTAAATTCCTGAAATTTACCGTAAGACCACATACTTTAAGCGTCGGAGCGGTTTCTATTTCAATGACCTGTGTACGTGGCCACACAAGGCATCTCTATCATTATCTATCAGAGTCCCTGCTTCTAATCTATCAAAAGCAAACCTTATCGATATTTCCTTTTTCTATGCTATAAAGCGAGTATTTTGTGGTCAAGCAAGTTTTACTTGGTAATCGCAATTATCACCAGGACGTCTCAATAAAGCTAAAGTTTGCGACAGTTTTCGTTCATAAGGCATGATGATTTTACAATTGCAGAACGTCGAAAAGCAGCATGGGCTTATGGAACTGACCTAAAGTATATTTTCCTATCTTTTCCACCAACGTAACGAAGTCACCAATTTTTAACGTTGTGTGTCCACCACTTACCTACGAAATTCATTTCTTGTGCTCATCTGAAAAAAAGTATTCTCGTCTACGATAACTTGCCAGACAGTATAGTGGAAATGGCGCAAATTATAAAATATGCGAAATTGATGTAAAACCGTCACTCACCACCAGTGTTACATAATCTGACAAGTCCTTCCACGACCGTCGAATAAGATCTATGCCCCCGACCTGCAAACAAAATGAAATTCAGAAGGCGAAGGTTACGGATTCCTAGCTTTATACTTGGCATTCCATAAAGGAATTGCCCTCAAAAAATTACACCTAATCCTAAGGTATAAGAAACGACCTGCAAATGTGTGAGGTGAAATAATAAGTTCCCGAAATTATCACCGCTATTTTGGGAGTTAGAGTCTTCAAACGTGTTTGTCTGCCGTGGGCAACCAGGTCACGCACCAGGTCGTGTAAATGGAAGTGGTGTCGTGTGTGCGAAGGTGATTATATTGAAACACAGTTATGCGGCCTCTTACTCAAGTGTTCAACCTGTTTATGTCAGATGTTAACAGTAAGACAAAGCAAAGAACATCGGAGATCCTATGAGTTCAGTGGCTGAGGAATCACAACAGCTTGTCCATTCCACCGACGAGCTTGTTCCTATAGCTACCAGTACCGTGCCTTATTTAGGAAGACAGACTGGGAACTCACGTGACTATGACTGCTACAAAGGTTACATTAGAAAGGAACTAAAGCACACAGACGTTCATACCCGGATTATTCCATTTGCAGAAATCCACTCAAACAACAATCTTTGAGACGTCAGAGTTATTACAGCAAGTGTGATGCTGATTTGTTGTGACAAAGCATTCTATGGCAGTAAGCTGTCTTACTCAATTTTAATCTCACTTTTGCACCAGTAATGCGTATGAACCTGCTAGCGAAAACGAGCGAATGCAACGTATGCGTCTCGGTATTCCGTGTGTCACAAGTAGATGCAAGGAAAACCAAAACTTAGGCAGCCAAAAAAAAGATTTAACCGGCAACTGTTTGAAATTGCACCTGGTTTGAGGAATCAGAGGGGCAGCTCGTTTGCGACTGCATGAATGCTTGAACCTGAACTTCTACTGAAGAGGAAAGGCGTACCCAATCCCGTGGTACTGTGTACTGTCTTAAAGATAATTTTGCAAGTACGTGTGTAAGTCAGTGGTAAAAAAGCCTGAAAGATACGTTAAGCCTGACTGTCAGGTGAGAACGCCAGTAACGGCCGAACTGACATGCGGCTGACTATGGTTTACACATAACCCAACATTATAGCAAACTAATGCCTACTTTTGAATAAGGAGATTAAATATTATTTTTTTGGTTGAATGTTGATCCTTTTACCTTAAAAAGCGTGCTAGAGGAGTCGCACAGTTACATAATTCCATAACATGTCTCCCACTGCTCACAAATGTTGGTAAACTCCGTGAACTTGCTACTAGGTCTGGAGTTCAGTAAAAGGGCCAAATTTAATCGTACCTGCTATAATTCGCTTAATATTAGCTACACTATTCCACGATATCTACTGGGAGTGTTCTTCTTTCATGCACGGCCTGTTTGTGCAAGCGTTTCCTGCCGACTTCAACATGCAGGAATTTCCAGTGTTTCAACCTCACTCAAAAAGGTACGCCTTCGTCTCTCACACAATTCTGGTCGCCCCAAAGCGGGAAAAGAAGACTTTTGTGGCAAAGGAAATTCAAACGAGTAAAATAATTTACGTCTGCTGCTCGTGATTCAGCATAAAAAACGGTCTTCGCGGGAGGACGAGGATGAGACAGAGGTTTGCATTGCTAAAAGAGGCGTGCTGATAAAGCGATGCATAAAAAATCGAGACGAGGCAACTTACCCCGGCATAAAACATTTTGTTTTTCAGGCGGCTGTTGAACCGATCAGGATTGGCTTCTAAAATGTGGAGAAAATTTGATGAGGATGGAACAACCTGCGGGTAAATGGATTGCACTACAGCTTTTCTTAGGCTTGGAAACAACTTCGAGGAAGAACCCAACTTAGCAATAAAAGAGAACGCGTACACCGCACCTGTATATCGCGTTCACATTGAAGGATAAATGAGGAAACTGCAGACGCAGCTGAGTTTACTTGCAATCTTCCTACGCCCATTGGTGGAGTTTAGTAGTCAATGATATAACCACTGATTCACAGATCATCCCCCCAGTGGAATATTCCAAGTCAAATGTAGATGGTGAGCAGTAATCTCTAATTCTCTGTGATTGATTTCTTGAATCCGTACGATCGTCTGCGGTGATCTAACCATTCAATCGACGTCACAATGGCACTCTTCAGACACGTGATCGCTAATATCATGTAACTTTCAACGGATAAATAAAGCCACAAGGGCCTGACGCGTTATACGTCCAGCGTCTCCCAGAACTCACTGAAACCGAGTCTCGAACAAAAGCGCTTTTACAGTTAAACGCTGATGGCGAAATTAAAAGTTACTGTTGAAACTGCAGATTCCAGAGGGAATAGAAGCACATTAACAGGATGTGTGTTCTTTAAGGTTCTAAGGGCCAATATTGAGTTAAGTCTTATGAATGCGCAACTGTGAGTTCAGGGTAAAACCTTCATTCTGGTTCGATTTTCCCAAGCGATTTCGCAAGCATTCTACTACTGAAAGGACGATTAGTATCAAAGTGTCCCTTTGACAGTAATAATCCATCTTAACCTGCTGGCAGTTTCATGTTCTGAACCACGATCCAGGTGCAATTTATCATACGTAGGTGTGAAGTATTACACAAGGACGGTTTATACTCCAACGATCCCGAATAAGCGATATGCGATGCAAAAGATGCCTAAGACAGGTTTAGAAATCGTTTAAAAACGACAAAACTGCCTTTATAAGCCAAGCCGTGAGGACTCCGAATGTGTCTGTTGTGTAAGTACTTACGGCAACCCCAGTATCAGCGTTTTCTAAATAAAAGGATATTTTGCCGTGGTACTTGTCTTTATTTCATTAGTGTTCGTCTGCGAAATGTGAATGAATTTGCTGCGGCAATAGCCCTTCCTACGCTGAGGCCCGAAACAGTTCTGTTAAGCTGCTAATACTTTACTGAAATAGCATGTTATTTTCTTAATAGGAAGGACCGGACAAATGGAAATTGACAGGAAACTGCTCGGTCGTCGCGCACACCGTGTTCCCTTGCTGGTAAACCAAGACGGTAAAAGAAGCACCCCGTGGTCTCAAAACTGGAGTCCCAGCCCGAAAATGAGGTCACGTAGGAGCGTTAAACCTCCTGGGCGGAAGACATGTCCATAGCCCGGTTCATGGCATCACGGTCTCCGAACTAGGTCCAGAATGGCTTTCGGGCCAATTCTTCGCTAGCCCTCGGTGAGATGACAATGTTTATGTGCTAGTAAACCCTGCCATCCTGCATACTTTGGAGGTTAATTAAACACTCGACTGGCAGAATTGACTATTAGTGAAACTAAAAAACTGACCAATAAATCACACTGCTTTGTCGCTGGTGTTTACCTCGCCTCTGTTACTGGATTGCAGCAATATATCGAAAACCTCAGCATCAAAAATTATGGTTTGGGAAATCAGCCATGTGCGCCAGCGATACAGGGTGTCCGGAAAATAGGTGGAAATTTATTTATAGTCGGTAAGCAGCATGAGTCTTTTAGGTGAATAGCGAGACTAAAATAAACTGCAATATAATTTTGTTTTAAATATTTTGTATTTGATAATTGCCATATCCATCGGCAAATTAATCTTATAAGAACGAAAGGATAAAAACGATACGTGGTTGACCCATTGGTTCGTTCGGCTTCGGGAAGGAAGAATAGGCAGCGAGAAAAAAATTCAGAATGATACAGCTTTCTATTTTATTATAGTTATTTTTGGTCCTATGGCGTAATGTTGTGACTGCAGTGCGTGAGGCAGCGCAAATTCGACTTTGCGGTATGTACCCAAATGGGGTCATTTTGATTTAGGCAAATGCGCGGACCACGGCAGACGGCACGAATACACGGAGAATGAACATTTTACGTAGGATTGGAGGTGCCCAAACAAATAGAGGTAAACTTTTGAGGCAAAAATGCTAGTCACAGGAATCAGTTGAGAAGAAGTAGACACGATCACCGAGAGACTAACTTTATCGGTCTGACGTGACAGATTAATGCAAGAAACTCATTATCATACTCAGCATCAGATAGGGATTAATAATACCAAAGTATGTTAACAGCTCCCCCCTTCATCGAAAAATGGTTGCTCTAGTGTAGATGATTGCTTTCGGGTCAGCATTTGAGTATTCAATCAACGCAGTTTTCTTACTCATGCTGGTGGTTAGTATGTTAGCCATTAGACCATTTGACTCACCAACGCTGGCCTCGGTGGAAGTGTTCGCCTTCGCTTTCTCCCCTCGTGACTAATTCCTCTGTCTCAGCACGAAGGCAGGTGAATAATGACTTAAGAAGCTCACCACTCGCGTAAATGCCATCCTTTGCGAGAAATTCGGTTACACCGGCCGACTCCAGTGGAATGAGTCGTGACTTGGAAATTGGCATCAGTTTTACTCACTGCTCTGTGTGTGTGTTCGAAAGTTTACCTTTTTACGCAACCATGAGTAGCTTTAAAACTTTTAGAATCAGTGGTCTGCTCAAAGGGTCGTCCTCTCAAACTCTGGGATGCAAATACTCAACTCGCTATAAAATACGACAAACTTTACTGCCTATCAACATTACCCTGTTGACTGTGTGCACAGCTGTGGCAACTGACTGCATCTTTTAACTTGATTATCGATCAATTACTTCAAAGCAGCCTACTCATAAATAGTGAGTCCTCTGGATATTTTCGATTGAAGCAGTAAATGGTAGAATTAATAGTCGACACCAGACTGGTTCAATGTTTTACCTGTAAATAATGACTTAAAGTTGTATTTACATGCTCTATAGTCTCGCAAAATCGATATTGTGTTTCAAACCTGACACAAAGTTCAGTGCGGTCGATATAACAGGAATAGGTGAGAAGCGAATATTCGTGCTAATTATCTGGTTGCCACCGCCGGTCCTACAGTGAGCATCAAGGCGTAATAGGGCAAGCTGGTCACGTGCCCTGATCATTTGACGCACTTTCAGTATAGTTGATATTTCCGATCGCATACAAGCAGGACAACAGCTCCGCAGCTGAATGGTAGAGCGTTTTAACCAATGACAAAAAACACAGAGGGGTTAGAATCCCAGTCCACAGCCTATTGGTGGACGTGGCTGCAAAATGTTAGTCTCCCTCGTCTCTGTTGGACTCAATTTAAGTTCCTTAGAAACAGATTTCTTATGAAACTGTCTATTTCTTAGTAACAAAGAATTATCTACAGTTCAGCGTGGTTAGAAAAAGAAATACTACGCAAAAGATTGGATAAACATTTTGTCAGTTTTTGCTTCTACTTGATGTTATCGCGAGAGGCTCTGTCCATCAATGCATTCCGCAGCAATCTGCATGCAGTTTCTGGTACACAACACAAAAGTAACTTCTTGGTCTTTGAATTTTTTGACATATAACTTTAGGTTTTGGAGAACTGACGTTTTGTCGATGGGGCAATAAGCTACCTATGGAATTTCCAGTTAACTTCAGGCAACTTTTAATGGTCAAACTAGTCTTTCCCACGCAGTAGTAGCAGTTAATTTTATTAACTGAACATCCAGCATAACAAACAACTAAAGTTCCAGACTTATAGCTGGCTGATTTTTGGCGCATCACAAAAATATGAAGAGTTACGTTTATTTGGGAATATTACGATATTTCTGTGTGGTGTCAATTAAAAGTTCATCTTTTCTACAAGGATTCTTTAGTTTGGTCAGGAAGTTGAGAAATGGGTCTGACAAACTTTCACCGGGTTTCTTAAAAATCATGGTTTCGCACTGCTGAATTTAGCGGAGTAACCGCGTAGATAGTGAAATTGATACCTGTAAACTCCCGCTTTATACAAACTAGTGCAGTCTTAATTATAATAAATCTAACGACCTTGAATCCACGAAGACCCGCTGAGTGTTCTAGTTTAAACGGTCGTGCGTATCGTTCAGCCTGGAATTAAGAGATAAACTCGGTCTACTAGGGTTGGTCTTGGTTTTTCAACTTCAACAGTACTTTATGCAAGCACTTAATTTAGTTCCAGCTAAATTAAGTGAAAAAATATGCCAGCTGTGGGCATGCATTAAAATGGGAGTAAAATAGCATCCTTTTAAGTGGCAATGGGTTTCGCTCTACTTTTGATCATGAGTGTCCCAAAGGATTCACTAAAACTCCGTTAACAATGACATGCTAACGATAAAGGCTAAGAAAAACGCTTCGGCTACTTCTGGCTGATCTCTCAGCATAGGCAGATTATGATTGCCGGCAAAGATAAGGGAGATTGGAATGGCTTTAACTGGCTCATTAGCTATCATCAGCCAGTCATACCCAACCCCAGGTGGTGCAGCCACACGAGCCCTGAACCCACGACCTGTTGATCCGATGTCAAACGCTCTAACCATTTCCTGTGATACTAGCGGCTGAAGGTGGGGCTCCAAAGTTAGCTCCAAAGCAGAACGGAACGAGAGAGTTCCGTTAGCGATCTGTGAACGTTCGTTAATGACTGAGCTCCCATTGTCGGTCGGCCTTACCAGAACGTCACGCCAGACTGATCTGTAACTAAAGTGCCCGTTTTTAAACTTTTAAAATACAAACAAAAGCCCTACCGTTAAGCCACAGGTAAGTGTGGAGTCCTCCAGGATAAGTTCAGAAGTAGTCAAAACCACATACCGGGGCACACAGAGATCTGTCCAGATGGAAGAACACAATGGGGATGTTTTTGTCTGTAAGCTACACCCCAGAGTTCGAGTACATTAAATGAGCCAAGCATCTTCTAATAAAGACAGGGGACGCTGAAACGACCACTCCGTCGTCGTTGTCAACCGCCAGACTCAGGTTTCAAAAAATCGGGCACATTATTCTGATTGGCTGTTCTGTGCCACCAAACAAAAAAGCGCGCAAGGAACAAGACGCCTAGATAGTTTGAGAAGGAATTCCGCATGTCAGAAAATGACTTCCGCAAATTAGGTGACTCATGGTTATCAGCTAAAATCAGAATATGAATGCTCGTGAAATTGTGACTGTTGTCCAGGCGACCACAATACACGTTTATATGAGCACAGGTTTTTTGAATACACCCATTACTGGTTTTCACGCAAAAATAGTTTATTCAGATGTGAAAATCACAGATGCTGATAGTGCTTTGTGTGGTGTTTTATTCAAGGTACGTATATATTGAGAAGTTTTAGCAAATACTTGTTCAAATACTAAAAATTAGGTCAGTATTCTGAAGTTGGGAACGTTAAGACGCCTGCAGTATTCTCTATTAAGGAGAAGCCGATTAACATATACCCAGCAATAAAACCATAAAGCCCTCTGGTATGAAGAGTATTCACTGAAATAAAACAGAATGGATAGAGTGGACAGTTTTACCTCGAGATTCATGAAATTCCAACGCCGTGGCAGCATCTGCTCCAAGGGAGAAGTAATTGTTGATAACACTCAGTGGAAGTTTGTCAACAGCATTGGGTGCATTAAAGTATTCTGACTCCTCATCCAGTTCCACCTTATCGTAGGGTAGGGGCTTGCTGATTAGGTTCCACCTTGGAAGAAACAAAGGCATTGCGAAAGCTAAAATTTTGAAAATTATTAAAAATGTTCTTGTTCCCTGAGTTTGGAAATACACCAGCCAACCCTCACTTTCGATGTCCATATCATGATACATTGACTTATTGGAAACATTGGTTGAAATTTGCGCCTCACTGACTTAAACTTCGCTCACAAGAAATATTGTAACTAGCCTGAATTAAACACGAATAATATATATATATATATATATATATATATATATATATATATATATATATATATATATATATATATATATATATATATATATATATACATATTCCGAATGCACCCTAACAGAAATGGTCTGTCAGTTGACTTCTAAAGGCATATTCACGCAGAAGGACAGTTGTCTCAGGTACTCCATCAAATTTAACCAACAGGTGACATGTAGCAGGCTACACGTCTTTCCTCTATCGTCCAACTATCTACAGATTAAAACCTAAAAGCACTGCTATAACAACGTTAAAATGAAGAGAATATAAAAAAACGAAACGGAGACGCCGCCTGAATGCCTTTGAACATCGCTAGAAAACTGCCGTTAATTTCGATGGAGCAGTGCGTAAAGAAGTCAAAGACTCTCACGTCGGATAGCCGGTACCGTTCCCATTGGTGGACGGCCAGTTGCCATTCATAGATCTACTATTATGCAAAGGAAAGTTATGGGGAACTAAGATCAACCAGGTATGCAGGGTGAATAATAATTCTCGCGTTCTAAACACTTATTTAACTTCAAAAGAACAATATCGCCACAAGTCAAATTCCACAGTCATGCTTAAAGGCGTTAATGCGAGTCGGACAACAAGAAGAGCGAGATACGATAGTTTATAGGAGTTCTCCACATCCAAGCCTAGCTTAGACCTTTTGATAAACTCTTGCGACGAGACAACAGTAAGGGTCAGAGGAGTGAATCCTAGGTCAGAGTAATAGCACGCTTTGCTACGTTTTTCCTGTATCCGAAGGTCTTATTCAACTAACGAGCGAACCGAGGGTGGAGATAGGACAAAGACCACAAGCGGCAATTGTATTTTGATTGATGATACAAAATGAACAATGGTGACTTAGACGAGGGAGACGGGACTGGTCATTTCTACCTCATTATCCGTCATCAGCCAGCCATCCCTAAAACAAGATGGTGCCCCAGCTGAGTCTCGGATCCACGACCTGTCGATCAGAATCTGACCTCTTTAATCACTGAGCCACGGGTTCTTTCGCTTTCCAGTTTGGCTCTGAAAAATTGACATTTGTTAGTGCACGCACCCCGATCGCGATCGGAACTCAGTCGCCCCGCTTTGCCTTGAGGCTCGCGTTCGAGCCCCGCCAGCAGCCACTATGCCTCTCCTAATACTAGCCTCCGTGTGGCTGCTGGCGGGGCTCGTAATCAAGACGCAAGGACAGAGCGGGTGAGTGAGTTCCGTTAGGGATCTGTGAGTGTTCCTCAACGATTGATGGAAGCATTGCACAGATGCAGGTGTCGTAGCATTAGCTCGAACCCGTTTTATTGCGAAGAGAAAAAGCATCCCCAGTGGCTGTTTCTTCAGCCTTTTCAGGCCAGAGCGTTCCGTTCGACCACGTGACTTATTTTGCCAATCGAATGAACGTATTTCTTATCAACTGCTGAAAAATTAGAATCGAAACAACGACACAGTCGACAGGCATATAGATCAACCATGTGCTTATGCGATGCCGAATGCGTCTGGGCAATACGATATTCGATCCAAAAGTAATCTCGTCTCGCTTTCTTATCTTGCTGGTTTGACCCCATTTATACTTTTAGGTTTTAATTCATTCATTCCTTGTATGGTCATCCATTTACAACCTAAAGGTTAGAACATAGGCCAAACCTTTTTTTCATCTATATCAGAAAAAAAGTTGAGGGTATGTTAACGTATAGGCACTCTGTTTCAAGGGCCCTCTCCCGTCTCTGATCTTCTTGACTCTGTCTTCACACCGGGCCCAGCTCGAGCAGCAGCACAAGTCACCATCCCTGCACCACCATGCTGCGAGCACACGCTGGACCTTCGAACTCATATGCCTCAGGAGCCCCTCGAAGCATTGGACTTCATTGGACAACAACTTTCGAACTCATATGCCTCAGGAGCCCCTCGAAGCATTGGACTTCATTGGACAACAACCTTCGAACTCATATGCCTCAGGAGCCCCTCGAAGCATTGGACTTCATTGGACAACAACCTTCGAACTCATATGCCTCAGGAGCCCCTCGAAGCATTGGACTTCATTGGACAACAACCTTCGAACTCATATGCCTCAGGAGCCCCTCGAAGCATTGGACTTCATTGGAAAACAACCTTCGAACTCATATGCCTCAGGAGCCCCTCGAAGCAAAATTGGCGAGTTGTAAAACTTGTGCAGGAACTTCGCTCGCACGGTAGCCTGTTTTGACAGACTAAGTAAACTGTCCCTTTTTCTAGGAATGAGCAACTTCTGAAAAAAAACTCAGTACCAGTCTCGTCCATTTTCGTTTTCAGTAACAGTTCTTTACCACCGACTGCTCATCACTCTGCCCCCGACTTTGAAAACCAAAAATGTCAAAACCCTCATTCCATCTGGCCAGCAGAACAACTCTTTGAAGGTCACTTCTATGTAGCTTGCTGGTCGCTGAAGTGGACCATAGGTCCAAGTGCTAGAGCGTTTATCTTAAAGAGCTCAGTGACAGGCGGACTGTGAAAGCTTAGGCAACGTAGACGTAGGTTGGGATGCTGAGAGTGTAGGGATTGCTTATGCGAATCCAGTGACGGGAATTCAGCAAATGCATTATCCGTTCTTTCGGTTCCTGTCGGGATTGGTAGAGGAGATAAGAGCATATAAGCAGGCAATGGTTGTTCAAGACTTCCTCATCTATGTTAGAAGCGCTTATTAAGAAATACCTTCAACAGAGCTATCTTATCGTGTTCCGTGCAGAAAAACAAGGTGGGAACAGGCCGGATTAGTTGCAAAGAGTAAATAATAATGAGTCACCTGTCAAGAAGGACAATACGACCACCCTCGACGCTTGATAAGATCTTGGCTAGGCTCTCGTCAGTGTAACCCTGAAAAAAAGACAAGGTTTATTAAAGTTTTAAGTTAACCAAAGTTATATATATTCCGTCTTTCAGTTCATTTTTGTCATCTGCAGGGTTATGCCCAGTTGTGTGAACCCATTTGCCGTGCACGTGTAATCGAGTGAATGGAATTATAACCGTCCACATTCACACCGTCTCTGAACATGCCTTAAGGTATCATTAAAACAGACTTCCTTTCTGTGAGATCAGCCATTTTTTCATTAACCAAAGGCGATTTTTGACAAATAACTTTGGGGGGCTAACGACGCCAGTCGGGCTGACCAGCCTACGAATCTTTACGTTTGACTGTTCGTCGCGTTTCTGCAGAGCGAGTGTGAAAACAGGTCCTTTGACAGAAAGCCTTCCAAAACTTTCTTTCTGCAGACACCATCTGCTTAAGCTAAAGTTTTGACCAGAGGTTAAAGCCTTAGAAACGACGCAATGTACGCACGTGGGAAATTTGTCTTAATTTTAGGTGAACACAAGAATTAGGGTGATTGGAACGTCAATTGACGTGCCCATTCATGATTTTTACCTAAAAAGGATAGTTTACTAAATAAAACTTCCGAAAAAACCTAAAATATTGCAAACAACTAAGTTATTTGTGTGCATTTTACACCTAAAAACGTAGCTCATGGTATAAAAGTTAATTATGTACTGTTTGCGAACAGCGCATTTAGACGCCAGATTACTCCTATTCTGGATAAGCTCTCTGCCGAAGGAGTACGATTCCTTTAGTGAGAACAATAAAAGGCTGTTGACAGCTTTGTCATAGAGCAACACAACAAAAAAATCGGAAAAATACAGCTCTGAAAGAATAAAAAACATTTTGAAATAATTTCTCACCTCTAGGAAACATCACTCATTCACTCCTATCATCTCTGTAGGCAAAACGACTAAACTGTGTCATATTGAGCTCTATGAGCTCTAATTCAGAATCTATATATATATATATATATATATATATATATATATATATATATAGATTCTGATGCGGTTGGCAAAGCCCTGTGCAAAAATTGACGCTGCATCCACGTAGACGACTCACGGATGGCAAATGTTTTCCAATGTTGAGCCAATCAGAGCGATGCGAGAAGGCAAGTTCCAGGAAATAGTTTATAAAAAGATTCGATAGCTGGAACAAGAAGATGATTCGTCTTTACTGAAGCTTGTTCAACGAGTCACCTTATATATAATTATGGCATCCTCGTGCAATTTCCTGAGCCCTTAGAATAAGCATATAAGGCCAGGCGTATTAACTTAGATTCCATTGCACTTGTGGTTCATTCCGCTCTGAGAGATTTTGATAAGGGCTGCCGTGCGTACGCAGGCGCATTTCTTATCTACTCCTCCATCTTCTGTTCCAGCTCTTACCCTCTCCTTCTTAACAAAACATCCACGTGCAGCTATCCCGGCTGGGCTGTTTCTTGGCTCGAAGACTATTTTACTTCCCGCACTCAATTACTACAATGTGGTGGATGGAAATCTACGATGCTTCCCAATAACTATGTTGTTCTTCAAGCTGCCATTCTATTCCATCGCCTCTTCTTCCTCCACACTGACGATTTATGATAACCAAACGACTGTCTGTATATAAAATATGCCGAAGCTATGGTTGTTGGCCATCCTCTTAAAAATAACAAACATCTGCAGTCTCGAAATAGTGGCCTGGACGATGTCTCAGCATGGTCTATAAAAATTGTCTTCAAGTTAACCATGAGAAATCTGACGAATATGTTTTTCGTCTGCGACACTATCCTTGTCCTAACTTTTCAGCCTTCCTTCCAAAAGAGGTATCCTTCAGGTAGCTTGGCGTTACTCTGATATCCAATTTTTCATTTTCCCTTCATGTTGACTCTTTTTACTAAAATCCGTAAATCTCTATAAAATATCTGTTGCTTACGTTTCCACCACACACCTTATCTGGTGATGTATAAATGTATGTATTCTTTCCAAAATCCTCTATTGTTCTCCCATTTTTTCAGCTTCAATTAAAAAGGATTTACTGATTTTGTATGATTTTGTCCATCCTCTCAACTCCAGCCTCATTTTTCATGAAGTTTTCCCGTCTGATGCCATTTCTAGCCTGCAAGCTTATGTGTGACGAGACAGAAATACAGAAGCTGAGAGTGGAACTGCCTACCCTATTAGATGTCCTTTTTACATTTTAATTCTTGCATAATCTGTTGACTTATCCTATTCTCTCAATGAATGAACCCATTTTTGATGAACATTTTGAATAATACTTTCAAAGTAAGGCGTATTTCTCTTTAAAAAGTTTTGGATTGTCGTTTGAGCCGACACTCAGAGATAGTCGCAGATGATGTGATCGAATGAGAATCCGAAGCCAAAAAACTTCTGGTTCCGCTGATCGCCTCTTCTCCCTCTGAATGTGCAATAATAAGGACCGTAGCTCATTTTTGAATAGATTAGGCCTGTTTAAGACGTTCAAGCTGGCACGTTCCCGAATGCTCTGAACTCACCGGTCCCCAGTGCAGGGTCCTGGCAAGGTCATTGCCCGTTCCGAGTGGAAGAACGGCTACTGGAGGCAGTGGATCGAGTCCAAGGGAATCAATGGCAGAGAGGATCCAACCGACGGTCCCATCTCCGCCACAGACGAGAATACGGACGTTGGGGATTCGGCCATAGAGTTGGAGTCTCAGAAACAACAAGGTAGAAAAGAGCATGAGAAAAAGTATAAGAGAACGGACTCGGTGATTCAAGTCTTATACGCTTCTTGTTAAGAAGAAGCGAATTCAACTGCCCGAACCGTTATTACGCGACGATGAATTTATAGACAGAGATTCAGGAGCACAAACGCCGGATATCACTAACATCTATCGATTTTTTGACTAAAAACCATGAAATTGACATAATTAAACTGAAGATAAAGGCCGTAACGGCACCAAGCAAAGTTGTGGACACCTTAAGACTGGTGTCTCTGACTGCAAATAGTAATCATCAGTAGTCTGTTGCTCATTAGGCGTTGCCTTTCTATTCACGTTCGTCCCAAGTAGGCAGGCAATTAATTTGCGAAGGAAGCTTAAAAGGAAGCTCATAAGGAGGCTCTTAACTATCGCTCAACATTGACAACCAGAGTGATCCGAAAGCTCAGACCTATGTGTAGACTGTTCCATTGTTCGCCGCACTTTGGCATGGTGACATATTTTTGCATGTCTCAGCGATTTCGAAACTCGATAAGAGTCAGCCGAAACCTTTAAGAATAATTTCAACCTAACTGAATATATTCATACGAATTCTGAAAAATTTCCAATTACGTATATTTAGCTTCTTCTGATTATTTTTTTTACCGACAAGTGTGTGTTCTGGGAATTTAGACCTTTTATGAAAGGAATATTCAAATTTTTGGAGAAAGGTTTTCCTTCGTGGAAATTGCGCAGACGTCAGCTTGTCATTCATGCTAACTATTAATCGCAGAGTTCACAATTCTAAGTAAAATGCTATAAAGGAGGTTTACTTTCGCAGAATTTGGCGAGCTTCAGAAAATGAGCATGAAAATGTGTTTTAAAAAGTATTTGGATCAAGGCCAAGCACGGGCCGTGTTTGCGAATGTGCGCAAATCGCGGTTCTTCATAATTCTCAAACAATGTAGCCTCTATCTCATACTTACTGTTTATTGGCTATTTAACCTGTTGCTAATCTATCCGCATCTCATGCTTCTGTACAGGCTGATGATAAATACGCGAAAGGGCAAGAATGCATAACTGAAAGTTGGCAAAAGGATTAGGGAAACGAAGTAATCACCGATAATTTCTCTCACATTAAACGAGGCAGATGAAAATATCGAACATCAAGGCAAGAAACACACCACTCTTAACGCATGCAGTTGCCTTTTTTTTAGTTGTGCCATCGAGTTCGAGGCACCGAATATCACGTTCCATCTGTGGAGCATTCAGTGGACTTTCTCGATTACGAGGATCGAACTGTTGGTATCCGTCATCCATAAATACTAACTTTATCTGTAAAGCAAAGTGGCACCGAGCCATCTATCATAATGAAAGAACGAAAAAAAGCAGTTTTGGTCTTGTCTTGAAGCTTCAGGTCTTGAAACATTTGCCTATTGCCGGTTCATTTGCAATCTTCAAATAGTGCTTTTCAAATTCTCAGTGCTGAAGACCTGAAGTTTGCCGGTAACTCTTCTTGCTAATCAAAAATCTAATTTCAAATATGTCTTACCCCTGAGATAGAGGTAAGATGTATTTGCCCACTGAGATGGAGGAAACGAAATATTTGCGTTGTAGCACGGATACGGAGCTCACGGTTGTGGTCATATAACGAACCACTGTCACTGATTTGGAACTTTTGTGATTACGGGCGTTGAAAACGATAAAGCCTATCGATTGGCGATTTTCCATCATTCTTTGGCACTTACGACTACAAAGAAACACCCGCATCTGATGCCCTCTCTGATGATTATTTCGAAAATGCATCCGAAAAGTCCTTGATCCAGAAATCACACCTTCGTTTTTCTCAATCATGTCATGGCACTAGCATTTTATTTTGTATTGACAAGTTGTTTTAACGCAACGCACTCAGATGAACCAAGGGTGGGTTATATTTGCTTTCCGAGAGGTCTTAAATTATGAGCAGATTCGCTTTCTGCACAGGGGTCTAGTTAATAAACTGTAGCCGAAAGGTGTATCACACAAACCCTTGAAAAGCACAGCTGCTCACTTTCGTCCCATAATTAAAACAGATCGGGAACAGTCATATCCCGAAACTTCAAATACCCAATACTGCGGTTGAACAACACGGAAATGCTCAAATTTAAATGGTCCGGTGTGGGGTAGTGTTGTGGCTGGCTGATGGGGATGGTAAGTAGACACCACCTGGGGTTAGATATGAATGGCTGACGACGGTCAATAAGCCAGAAATGGCCCCTCTAGTCTCTATTGTCTTTGTCGGTAAGGTAATTTTGCCTATATCATTAGTCACCCTGCGGTTGTTGGTGAGGCTCCAGAGTAAGTCCCAAGGAATAACGGGTCGATTGAATCCTTGAAAGGATCTGTGAACGCCAATCTACCATTGTAAATATTCCCGATTGAAACTGGAAAGACAACAAGCCTGCGGCTCATTGGTGAGAGCAGTGGACTTCTGATCAACATGTCACGGTTTCGAGCCTCGGATGGGTCATCACCGGGGTTTGGGTGTCTGGTTGACGACGGTTAATGAGACAGAAATTGCCATTCCATTCTTCCTTGCTTTTGTCAGTTATATCATAGTCAGGCTGTTTTACACGCAGGATCCCGCCCGAATATCATTGCCGAAACCAACTTAACTGTCACATTCACTAGGCATATCAGGCAATTTTGAAGACGCTCGTAGCATTTAAGCAACCACTCATCTCTGTGAGCAACCTTTATAATTCACTGAGGTATAGAAAAAGAAAGATATTGATAGTGATCATAATTAAGATAACAGGCCCCAATTCTTCAGGATACGTGGCAGGTGGCATGGTAAAGCTCATCCAAACGGCCACAATTTAAAAGCTGTCTTTCACAAGGAAAACCGATAATTGCCATACGTAAAGCAAGTTATTTACCCCTTACCTGCATAGCGAAGTTCTACTTGAGTCATGGGCTACCGTATTTTGATTGACAGTTATATATGTGTGCGTGTTTGCATGACAACACCGTAAAACATGTACAGAAATACCCATCCACTTATACCTCACATCTTAACCTGTCTGGTGAGCCAGAAGGTTGTTGTTTTAGACCAAAAGTGGGACATATTTGCTAATTGTATTTGGTATATGAGCCACGCTTCGTTTGGGCGGAGACTGTTCTGCAGTTGTATTTGTCTTGCACAGGTGAGACATTGGCCAACATAGTCAATCTCAGTTGAACACTGCCGGAGAAGACAAGGGAGACTGGAATGGCAATTTATCGCTTATAAGCCATCATCGGCCAGTCATAACCCACCCTATATGGTGCACCACCAGAGGCTCGAACCCGCAAATTGTTGATCTGAAGCCCAAAGCTATAAACATTGAGCCACGCACTCTTTGTCTTGGCGGTAAAGATCGGCAACGAGTACCCAATCTTGTCCTTAGTTGACCCTACAGCTCTGAGGGCAAATCGATGGAATATAGATGAAGGGGAGTATAAAACCAATACTGAAATATCCCTCTTCGTTACAGTTTATCGCACTCCTTTAAAAGGAATAACCAGTCAATGTGGCTGTCGTTCGAAATCTTTGTCATTTCCCATTGCAGTGAGGATCCTTGTAAAGAATGTAAATCAGGACGCAACCTGTGTGCGTGGTACGCGTAGACGTTAAACTAAATTCGTCCTCAACAACAGTTCTCCTCTTACCCCGGACGTCATGACACTGTCTAAAATTTTGAATATAGTGAATGTCAAAAGAGGCAATGTTAAAAAGCGGCAATTAAGCTTAAACGAAAACACCACCGTGATCTCCTAATAGCAGGGATTGTCTTTTTCATTTGTGACAGAGAGAGATTTTCTGAACAGCCAACTATGTGGAGAGTAAACTTTGATGCTTAGAAAAAAATCATGAAATCGTTAACTGTGCTGTTCTAATTTATGTTATACCACTTCAACTGCACAGAAATGCTTAGAAGTTCGGAATTCGAATGCGCTCTTGGAGTCCGAGTTGTCTGTATGGCAGCGAGATTTATGATTCTGAGAACAGAAATCTGCCCATCGATGAAAGTGCATACCCACTTCAATATGTACTGGAGCTAGGCATCTTACCGAATCAACCTCTGTATGCGATCTTAGCCTACATTTCTCAATATTTTACTCTTCCTCTTGCTATCCCAAAAAATAAATGTATACTTCAAAACAAACTTGGTGTGGCACAGATGTCACATGCAGCTACAAAGCCTCAGGGAAATTAATCAAAAAATACACTTCTCATTTACGCGAGGCTTATGAGACGATAACAAAACATACTGCGAGGTATGTGGATGGTGCTAAGAAGCATTAGGGCAAGACATTGAGGTTGGGGAAGCCATGGCCGGATGATAAATAGATGGCGGCAGCACAAAGAGGACCAATGACAAGAACAAATTCACGGTCAAGTTGTCTTCAAAATAATAGAGGGTAAGTCGGTTTCGCCAACGGAACTGTAGACATTGTATGAATTTCCAATAGGGTAAACCTTTAGGCGGATAATACGAATAAGGTATCGCCTAAGCCTTAAAAGCCGCAGAATTTCTACAATGTCTACCGCAGGCTTCAAAGCCGACTGAAGGCAAGCGCGGTGGATTGCGTGTGGGTTAGATTACAGTGCGTCTACCACATCCCTCTTGTCCTCTTATTCCATCTAAGCCCCCTGTTATGTCAGCTGGTTATAGCATATCATGATGGGTGCTGCACAGATCTCCCATGTAGCCGCCAGGTCACATGGAGGAGAGCTGGAGAACACACTTCTAATTTACGCGAGAGCTGCCTATGCTGAGTGGTGATTGGGGATTGGTGATTGGGGAGTGTGATACATGTGCTGGTCGGTAGCGCGAGTGGTTATGTGGGCAGGCCGACCAGGCCGATACGTGCGGTGACAGTGAGGGCAGGATAGGTCGATAAACGCTAAGTTAGCCGAGGTTTTGCTGCTGATGTTGGTGGACTCGCAGCTGGGAGGGCTGGTGATGTGGGTGTTGAGGGGTGCGAAAGACGTGTCAAGTGTGTTGGCATCGCGGTGGATTTCGTTGTCACGAATGCGTATGCGGCGGTGAGTGAATCCGCACAGCCTGCGAGAGCAGTGGATTCAGTGGTCTCTTCTGTGTGTTGGTGCTCCAGGTACTTGTTCGCCAGTCTCTGTGCGATAGGTCCGCAAGGGGTCGACTAGGACGATGTGTGAGGTGTACGTGCGCTTGCAGTGAGGACAAATGGGGGGTCAAGTTCACCTCAGTACTGGTGGTGGTGGTGGGGGTATTGTTGAGGGTTATGGGCGGAGGGGCCCCTCGATTGTTCTCCCCGGTGCCAGGACTAAGACAGGTGAAGGTGTCCGTTACCGCCGCCTTGGAGGCAACTGTAGGAATGGTGGGGGTGGCGGCGTGGCACTGTGATTGTGACCAGATGTTGTATGACAGGGTTTACTGGCACACAGGCTTAGATCGTGAGAGCAAGCATCTTTTTTACTGTTAGATCTTATCAGTAATCGAAGGGATTATTTAGAAGGATGCATACGAATTCCATTCTGACCTAAAGGTAACCGCGTTCCTTCATTAGGACCCACGAACTGTTTACGATAAGCACTAACCTTCTTCTCTTTAACCTCCTTTTAACTATGCAACTCGACTACTTCATTTTGATCCCTGGTTCATTACCGAATTAAAAACGACTAAAATGCAGGTATTTTACGAAGTGACAGTTTATTGTACCTTGTAGTTATTTAGAAAAACAGTATCCACCGCCATCTCTTTCTCGTTACCTGGTCATACAATTAAAAAGAACGCATAAAGTAACATTTATGGACTATCGAAATGCCGGTTCGAGGCTCTTTCCCTTCTTCGACAAAACTTATAGGCAGTTTGCAGACGTAACCCAGCATGAATGATTACCAGAGTGTACAAAATGCAGCCCTCGTAAAGGAAGTGATAGGATGGGAATGACCACATAGCAATGGCTCTGTGCATAGTTCCAGACAGAGTAAATATTTAGGTGCTTTAACCCTAACAATAGCTCTAAGATAAACCTAAAGTATAGTTCTTATCTTAACCCTCCTGCGCTCCTAAAGCATAAGCACATAATTAGCACTATATCTAACCCTAAACATAACCCTTACCTTAAACCTCATCCCAAACTTAACCCTATCCCTAAACCTTACCTATTTTTCCAGAAATGTGACGCGAAGCTACCGGTATTGGCAGCGATTCCTCTTCTAATGTCCTGCTTAGGAAGTCATATAACTAAACCTTACTGACAGAAAATCTTAGTACAGACTACAGTGACAGTGGCACCAGGTATGTTAAATCTAAACGCTGAATGTCTCAACGATCATCCGCCACGGGATACCGACCAGTCAAACCCACATTCCTGGGATAATTTTGAGGTGTGTGCGTGCGCGCCAGTCGATCATTTAGACTGTCAGAGTAAAAACCGGCTTCTCATAAGGTGAGTAATTATCCCTATTCTCTCGACCCCTAATCTCTGAGTATGTACAGCCAATGTTCCTGACTACATCGTCAAAAGTTCAGTAAATCTACATCAGTGGGTGCTAAATCGTTTCTTGCACCACTTATATATCAGTGCTGTATCAGTGCAAATTTTTTTCTGGTGATAGGATCCCTCACAACCGTCACAGGTCATCGCATAGTCACCAGGGCTAATTCAAGAAGGAATCTCAACAAGGACAAGGAAGAAGATGATGAGCATTTCTGGCTTATGAGCTTTGCATCAGGCAGACATCCCGGAGTGCTGGTTTTGCATAACCTGGTGTCACCGATCGTTAAATCCAACGCTTAACTATGAGGTTACAGGTCAATAGCCCTGTCGATTGCAGTCAAAGCTGTTAACTATCGGACCATATTTATTCACCGATGGGCTACGGAACAAAACCATTTCTAAACTGTTTTAGCCCAACGATAAGATCGAACAGAGGGAATGCGTGTTCGGAAAGCAAACACTGCTTTTCCCGCTTGCGAACACCAGTGGTTTCTCTTAGCCGAAATTTTGCCTCAATTACTTTGAGCCCCAGGCGTTCTCGAACCATTCCAAACCATAGCGCACCAATCGGGAAGAGCGTTCCAGAACCCTCAGGCGGTTCGATCGTTGATTAACCGATTCGTGCGCGAGAAGCTGCTCCTCGCGGCAAAATCTCGAATAATCGAACCGCTGCACACGTGAGCTAAAGCACGTGATAGATGCTGCAGCACACGCCCCGATTGGCTGCCTGACTTAACGTGTGCATTCCGCGGCCAACGTGCGTGGCTGCGTCTTTATTTCACCTTTAGTCATGACTCCACACACACAGTTTCCGTTCTCCGTAATGTGTATCACTCCCGGTCGCTACGGACCACCTGATTAAGGAATTTAAATTACGCTCAAATATGCAAAAGGGACAACCATGCTTCGTAATCTGATCAGCGAACGACCCCCGGCCCCCATGAAAGTTAATATTTTTGATCAAAATCGGAAACGCAACGGGCCCTTGACTCAGTGGTAGAGTGTTGGACTCAATGACCAAAAGCCCGGGTTCGAATCCAAAATGATCCAAAATATGTAGTTTTGTAGAACGGCCTACAAACGGCTCGTAAGCCGTAAATGACCATCCCATTCGTATCTGTACTCCTTTCTGGATACAAAATCCTTTTTTTTCCTAGTAAGTGCGATCTCATGCATTTAGACGGTAAACGTTGGTAAAGAACATTGGGGCGGAGAAGAAAATGCGTTAGTTGTCAACAAACACCAAGCAGGATTGAAGTAAACATTTCAGGCTGATTTGCTCTCTTGAGTTCTCCCTTACTCCGACGAAAGGCCGGAGTTGGTTGCCTTTTTGCCTCCAACTGAAACGCCCTACCATTTAGTCACTAGCATATTTCCTGTTTTTTTGCGACTGGACGTCACTTGTGGCTGGCTCCGGCACGCCACCCTATCCGAGGAGCGTAACGCAAATATGCGACTTCCAGGTTGCTGTTGCAAAGACGATGCACCCGCGATCACTGGGACTCGGACTCGTACAGGAGGTCACCATTGGAGACTTTGAGAATGCAACAACAATCGATAGTTCTGAAATTGCACAAAGAGGAAGGGGCTAGGGAGTCCACGCCGTCGCACAGCGTGGTGACGGTGTGCATCCTTGACTGGGAACTGGGCCGTGCCCATCGGCTACGTGAGTGTAGCGCATGATAGCAGGGGCAGCCTGAGGGAAGGCTGCAAACTTAACTTCGCCAGCAAGCGGATAATCGAGCGAGCCAGCAATGAGACGAGGTAGGAACTGCCGGAGGCCTGAGTGTCTGACAACGAACTCAATCCACAGACACGTTGATAAACCCCAACCTCCTCCCTGCCATCATGCGCTACGCTCAGGTGGCCTAGAGACGCGGCCCAAACCTCAGAAAAAGACGACATGAAACGGCATGGAGTCAGCCTTATCGTGAACACAGCCCATCCGCCTCAACGCCTTTTCCGTTTTGAGTACCAAAACGGCTCATGTATTGTTGCATTCTCACAGTCTCTGATGATGGCCTTCACTATGCGTTCGAACGCTCAGGCTACTGCACCTATTTTCCTGGTGATCGCGCGTTCACGCTATGTGCAGAGTGTTGTTTCCACACCGGAACCCCAGTCTAGACATTCCACAGGCGGCTGAAAGACTTTGAGCAGCCAATCAACGACTGCAGAGCATTATTGGCAAGAATGTTGCCCTGAAACATACTGCGAGATTGAATAAGGTGACAGTTTTGACGCACTGGCTTAGAATGTCGATAGCGTGACTGCGTGTCTTTGAAAACGGCCCTTCCCTGCAGTTACGCACCTATCAGGTATGTTCGCGTCACCTTTCATCCAGACAGGTCATCACTTGCCATAACACATTCTTTACTATACATTCCATTCGCTCTCATCCCTATTGTACATTTATGACTACCTGAATTCTTATTTTGTCTTAACATCTGGATGGGTGCTAATTTTTTTAACAACTTTATCTAGCTCTTTCGTAATCAGGAGTCGTTGCCAGTGCTTCACGTTACACAACCGCTACAGCACACCTCCAAAGGTGAACCAAAGGAAGCAACAAGGACTCACCCCAAAAGCGGTCCGTTCTCATCCAGGCAGAAGATCTGGCGAGGGTTGAGGAGCCATTGGAACTTTCGCAGCAACTTCCCACCCTGATTTCCGCCTGCCTTGGGGTTGATGAAAACCACCAGAGGACACAGAGAGGACTTACACTTGGGGTTGGGTTTAATGACGAAGGGAAAATCGCGGGTCGCAGCGGATCCGGGTCTGGCACCAACGGGCGTGGTTGGCAGCGAGAGGGCAGAGGTGGAGAGAGCCGATGTCTTGACGAGGCTCTCGGAGGAACAGGCCAGCGTTCGCATGTGCATCGGTGGTTTGCGCAGACTGAGTGCAAATGCGGGGTTTGATGGGCTGCGCCGTACGGAGGTTCTGAAAGAATTCTCGGTAAAATAAAAGAGTGGGACAGTAATTCCTCAACGTTGGGCTTTCAGCAGTAGACATGCGGAAGTGTGGTAGTGACAGGGGAAGAGATCCATAAGGTAAGTGAACTTCCGCCCATAAATGTCCAGGCGGTACAAAAGTTGAACCAAAATGGAAGCCAGATCAGGACATGAAAAACGTTATTGGGAATACACAAGCATACTAAATTCTACACATGAGGTTGTGCTGACACGCCTAGGCGCAATTTCACGTAACGCTAGTTACGTGAAATCCGATCCTGCCTCCGGACCCAGGTAGTTGAGGGATGTGCGAACGCGGTAGGTGTTGCTCAAACCAACTATCACTGCAAGCTCAGTTACACGCAAGTAATCGTCCCTGCACAACCCCACTGTTGGTGCACGATGGATATCGCCGGCAACGCCGGTCTTACTGCTAATTTACTTAATTTTATATGACAACAATATTATATTATATTACCATTTGTATTTATATATTACATTCAATACATGAAACAAACAAAATAAATGTTTTTGGCCATCGTTGAAAAATAATGTCACATAAATCAGTCCAACACCGTCGTTCAGTAGCAAGTTCGCTTGTTTTCTGAATGGCCTGTTACATGTCTTACTGCAGCTCCTGGACATTTAACTTGAATTTTACAGGTAGACAGTTGGATAATTCACATAAAAACAATAATTCCGTTGGCGAAAAATTAAAAAATCAATTTTTTTTTTAAACCAAGTGAACATGACTTAGGCCTCCTGAATGGTGCTTGCAGAGCAACACCAATTAAAATGTATTAATTGAATACAACTATTGCTTTCATTCGGACAGCATCTACTTCGAAATACTACACATTAAAACTTCATTTTAAATATATATATATAGGTCAGGATCTTCTCTCAGGCAGCGTTCAAAAAGATTGCATTCCCCTAGGAGAACTTAATGCAGGGCTCAGCTGGACGTAGGGCGGAAATGTACATTTCGGATTTGTTCGTAACTATGAATGACTAATTTGCTGGTCTGCAAATAAGTGGTTTTAATATTTACTATGGAATAAATTTTGCTTTTAACTTTTAAAATTCATAATTCATATTAGAGAAATTGCAGAAACCAGGAATTTCACCAATATATATATAGGCAGAATAACATGACCGA